>CM077082.1:24618704-24811783 GCA_039513925.1 Platanthera zijinensis | reverse complement strand
CTGACTGGCCCGGTGGTAGCACCGGGAGAGGCAAAAGTTTCTATGTCTTCTCGCTCTGGGGTTAGGGATCCGTCACTCCCCTGCATGGCTCCACCTAGCTGGTACGGCCGAGTCTCGATGGACATCGTTTAGACCCTGGGGCTGAGCCCGGAGGATGTTCAACACCCGCCCTCAGGCTCTCACCTAGCTGACTGGCCCGGTGGTAGCACCCGGGAGAGGCAAAAGTTTCTAAGTCTTCTCGCTCTGGGGTTAGGTCTCGTCACTCCCCTGCCAGACTCCCACCTAGCTGGTACGGTCGAGTCTCGATGGACATCATTATGACCCTGGGGCTGAGCCCGGAGGATGTTCAACACCCGCCTCAGGCTCTCACCTAGCTGACTGGCCCGGTGGTAGCACCGGGAGAGGCAAAAGTTTCTAAGTCTTCTCGCTCTGGGGTTAGGTCTCGTCACTCCCCTGCCAGGTCCCAACTAGCTGGTACGGCCGAGTCTCGATGGACATCGTTATGACCCTGGGGCTGAGCCCGGAGGATGTTCAACACCCGCCCTCAGGCTCTCACCTAGCTGACTGGCCGGTGGTAGCACCCGGGAGAGGCAAAAGTTTCTAAGTCTTCTCGCTCTGGGGTTAGGTCTCGTCACTCCCCTGCCAGGCTCCCACCTAGCTGGTACGGCCGAGTCTCGATGGACATCATTATGGCCCTGGGGCTGAGCCCGGAGGATGTTCAACACCCGCCCTCAGGCTCTCACCTAGCTGACTGGCCCGGTGGTAGCACCCGGGGAAGAGGCAAAAGTTTTTAAGTCTTCTCGCTCTGGGGTTAGGTCTCGTCACTCCCCTGCCAGGCTCCCACCTAGCTGGCACGGCCGAGTCTCGATGGGACGTCGCTAAAACCTGAAGTTGAGACTGGGAGTTGGCCCAAGGACAATAACAGGGGGGGGGGGAGCTCGCCAGTTAAGACGGCGAGCTCGGAATATCCTACCCCCCCCTCCCTCTCTCTCTCCAGCTCGCTACTAAAGAAACCTTGGTTCTGTCCCAGACTCAGGGGAAGGGGAGCGGCTCTCTCCAGCGAGCCTAGCCTCGCTCCAGCTAGCTCGGCGAAAGACATGCCCTGATGTCTAAGGCGGATGCCGGCAATATCTTGACCCCAGCGTGTTTTCACTTGTCTGAATTATCGAAAACCAAGGCGAGGACATGGCAGGGGAAGGTGATGAGGCGCGAGCAGGGTATGGCGCGAGCACGCGTCCTAGGGATTCGCCGCGAGCACCGCGGGTGCTGGTCATAACTCAAAACAATTCTACAGGCGAGGTCGCTCTACCTAGCGCGCGGGTATAACATCGCAAGTAGCTCGAAAAGAAGATAGCAAAATTGTGCAAAAATATCTTTGAATTATCATTACAGGTTTACAAGGCCCGCCTCGGCAGGGTACAAAAAAGAACAGAGAAGAGAAAACAAAAATTAACTCTCGCCCTCCCCCCTCGAGTGGCGGTCCTCCTCGTCACCAAGCCGAGCGTCCTTCTCCCTCGCCCCAACAAAAAGCGAGTCAAAGCTATCTTCCTTCTCGCTGAGCGGGCTGGGGGGGGGAACAGGGTTGGCAGGAGCTCCCGGACGGTGACCTCCTCGCAGCCTTCGTCAAGATCCCGTCCCCCTCATGGCCTGTAGGAGACACTCGGCAGCCTCGACGGAGTTGACTCGCAGCCGTTCCGCGACGTCAGCCTCGCCAAACACCGAGGCCTCTTGAAGGGGAAGACCGGCTCGCCGGCGTCCGGGGAAGGAGAGCGTCGGCTTGGCGAAGGACCTCTCCCAGGAGCCCTTATTTCTTCTCTTTCAATTCCTCCACCTCAGCCCCAGCCGGGCGGCAACAGCCTCCTGCTCCTGGGAATGTGTCTTCTGATCGGCGAGCTGGGGGCTTCCCGCTCAGCGAGCTGAGCCCGCAACAGAGCATCTCGTCTCGCATCGCGTTTAGCGGCTTCGGCGTCCTGTAAGACTGGAAGTTCAGAACACGCGCGCAGGAATAATCTTAAGCAAGGTAAATAGAGGTTTCCAGCGATTACCAGGCCGCCGACAGTCTTCGCGAGTTGTGAGGTCCGCGAGGCCGAACCGCTTTCCGCGTCGACCGCGTTCTCCTTCGCCAGGTCGCGCTCCTGCTCGGCAGTCAGCAGGGCGTTGCTGAGCTGGGAAGCCGCGGCGGACCATCATGTGATGGAGCTCGAAGGCCCGCAGGTGGGCCTGCATCCCCTCATAGCCGAGTTGGCTGGGGGTAAGCTTCTTGTTAGAATCGGCGCTGTCGCGGCTGTAGAGACCGAAGCCGAAAGCGAAGGCATGGGCGGTGGGCGGCCGGCGAGCTCCCCAGGAGGGGGCGCGAGTGGAGACGGAAACTCGGTGAGCCCCCTCGTCCCACTTCAAGATGGGCTCGCCAGCCGCATCTTTGCTCTTGCACCCCTTGCCGAAGTTGGGGGGTGATCCTTCGGCAGACTGGGCTCGCGGACGGTGTCCTCCCCGGTAGAATCGGAGGACGGCCCGCTCTTCTTCTTCCCCTTTCGGGGGGAGGAGGCTTCTTTCAGCGGACTCAAGGGCGGCTCGTCGGACAGAGCCTCCGGCGAGCTCATGAACTTGGCGGGAGACGAGGGAAGGTGCAGCCGTCCGCGCGAGACCTCTTCGCCCTCTTCTTCTTAGGGAGCGAAGAATCGGGGCGCGAGCTCGACCCCCCAGACTACGAACGCTTCTTGCCGGGGGGTTGGACTCGCGGTTGCTCCTCGCGACAAGCAAATGCCGCCGCCGGGCCAGCTCCAGAGGGTCCGAGAATATCCCCGGGTCGGCGAACGGCGGATGCTCCGGCAGAAACCCGTTCCCCTGCAGAGAAAGACTTAGTTAAAAAAGGGAGAGGGAGGAAAAAAATCACACGAGATCCACCTCGATGAAGTTCGCGAGAGGGCTGAGCGAGGTATACCTTCGCCGGGGAGAACGGGCTGAAGCAAGTCGAGGCCGCGGCGGAGGAAGGCGACTCGAAGTCCTTGTGGAGGAAGAACTTGTGGAGGTCGGCGTCGCTACCCGACAGGGAAGGAGGACGGTATATGTCCTCGCTCTTCTGCAGGGGGCGAAAGGGGATGTTGCCGAGCTCGCCCTTGATGAAGACGAGCCGGGTCATCCAATTGTGGTTCTTGTTCGCCAGCTCGCGAACCTTGATGGAGGAACCGCCGAAGTAGCGACCCCGTCGGGCGAGTAGCCTTGTAAGAGAACAACTTGCGGAATACCGCGAGGTTGAACTCAATTCGCTCCCGGCGAAGGAAGCAGGCGAACGCCACCATCATAGCGATGGGTTGGAATTCAACTGCGCGGGCACCGCGCCGTAGTACTTCAGGATCTGGCGGATTTCTGGCCAGAGGGGGAGGCGCAGTCCCACCTCGAAGTGCGAGATGGGAAAGGCGAGCTCGCCCTCGGGAAGGAGTTGATGGCTTCATGCTCGGCGGGCCTGCGAGCCTGGAAGCCGGGGGGGACGAACGCCGCCGTGAACTCGACGAGCTCCTCCTCTGTGATGTGCCCCTCGAAAAAGCAGTGATCAACGAAGTGCTGGGCGCACTTAGACCGACCGTCCGCATCGGGGTTGGTCTTCACCATGGTCACAGAGAAATGGGAAAGCGCGAGCTCGGGAAGACAGGAGCGAAGCAAAAGTTCGAAAGCAATAAAGGCGTGCCTCGGGGGTAGGTGAGAAGGTCTATTTATAGAAGAAGGTAAAGAAGGGTGAGAGGGAGGGCGAGTCGGCCGATCGGTCCGGTCTCGCCGCGCCACCTCGCCACCCTCTCCTCGCAAGCCTTGCGAGCTGGCCAGGTCCCCGAAGGGGGAATTCGAAAAGACTCGCCGAAATATTGAAAAAGCGTCTACATATACAAAGTAGTTAAAAAAGTTGTTCCAAGATTATTACATGCAGACCATTCAGAATAAATAAAAGAAAAAAAAATACAAATAGGGGCGCGAGGACCATGCGAGGGCGGGGGGCGAGTACCGGCCGACTGACAGAAGAGCCGTTTCATTCTCCCCGGTCTCGCCGGCCCGCCGTCGCAGGCCGCCGCGCATGGAGTTCGCGAAGCCGCCCCATGTTCCTGTTTATCACCCGCAGGTTCTCGTCGATTTCGTCCATCAGCACCAAGGAAGACGCCTCCTCGAACGCCAGGCTGACTCCAGCACCATCCGCGAGATGCGAGCACTCCCACTGCAGCCTGTTGTTGTCCTTCCGCAGGTCGTGGAGCTCGCGCACCAGCTTCTTGAGAACCTTCCGCTCCCGTCTTGCGCGTTCAGGGCTGCCCACCTCGGAGTCCAGGAAGGCGTCCAGGGCGCTTGGAGAAGGGAGGGGCGAGTAAGGAGGTCGATCCACGGACTCGCCGTCCTCCGTCCGCCCGGGAAATTCTGGGTGAAGGATTGAAAGACGGTCAGAAAAGCAAAAATCCACGGAATAGAAGAGCAATGCCGGAAACTTACCGCGCGAGCCTGGCTCCTCCGGGTGGGCGCGAGGGGAGAAGTGGCGCAGGTCCTTGCCACGCCCCAGCAGTTCTTGAGGAGCGAGTTGGTAGCCGGGAACGGGGATAATCCCGGCGCCCTCCCCACGACCAGGGATCCAGGGGAGGGTTGCCGGGAAGGGAGGCGACTCGGCGACGCCGGTTCTCGCGAGCCCGGCTCCTTAACCTCGGGATCCTGCCGTGGCGAGTTGACAGGAGCGCTTTTGGTCCGGGGGGTGGACGCTTCGCCGCTATTCTCCCGGTCAGAAGACAATTCCACGAGACTTTTAGCGGAGGAGCCAAGAATTGGCTGGTTGGAGGAACCGGCCCCGTTCCCCAAGGCGGCAGTAAAGTCGGCCAGGATGGGTTCGGCCCCCGGGGGAAGGGGCTTCGCCCGCTTGGCCGAGCTGAGATCGGCAAAACGGCGAGCAGGGGCTTCAAGGTTGGTTAGCCCCGCGGCTGAGCAGCGATCTCCCCGCGGGAGCGTGCGAGTCGCTCTAAGACTTCCTTGGGGAGCGGCATCTTGTCAGAATTTGGGGAAGGGCAAAGGTCAGCCAGATGCGCAGGGGTACATATATATAGCTATCTGTGGGGCCTACCAGAAGATTCCTTTCTGCCCCTGTCGCACTCGCCGGATCCCATGGGGTTGGATGTTTCTTTCCGAGCTTGTCCCAACCTCGCAAAGAGCGGGGATTATGTACAACCCCGTATCCTGCGAGTGGTCGACAGGGGTTGAACCGGCCGGCTCAGATCAACTTGGACCCAGCTTGCCGAGTCCGAGCTCGGCAATAGTCGAGCTAAGCTCGGCGATGGTTCGAACGAAGCCCAGCTTGCCGAGACCAAGCTCGGGTGCGGAGACAGGGCTCGACGATAGTCGAGCCAAGCTCGACGATCTCCGTGCCGAGTCCGAGCTCGGCGATCGTCGTGCCGAGCCCGAGCTCGGCAATAGTCTAGCCGAGCCCAGCGCTAGCCGAGCACAGTCCGTCGAGCCCGTGCCCGCCTAGGCCCAGGGCGAGGCGAGTCGGGCCCCCTGCCGAGCGAGTGCCCCTCAGGTCCAGCTCGCATCTTGGCCATGGCACACTTTTACTGTGTGGCCCCTTTTGGTTTGCCTGTAGTCCTCGAAAACAGTGAAGGTTGTATATTGGCAGGCCATCTTTTCCTATAAATAGGACCCAAGGGTACCTCAGAAGGCACGCTTACTAATTCTCTGGCCTACTAGCGCTTTCTGAGGTACCTTAGCCCGGCATTTGGCTAAGGAGGGGAAGCGCTCTGAGATCTTCCGGGTTTGTGGTGGGACCTCCACGCCGGGCCCTTGGTCTAGTCCTTGTTTCTTCTTTCCTTTGTCGTTTTCTTGCAGGAGTGAAGTAGGTGCGCGGCCACCCCTGCCCCAAGGGTCGAACTCCACAAGAAAACCGGTTTTTCGGTTTCAACAATGAGCAATAAAAGAAGGATTGGGCTGGCGAGAGGCACCGCGACCACGAGAGCTTTTATGTGAGGGATCAAGATGATGATGGATACAAAAGGAGTCTTGGGCATGACACTGCTTGCCACAATAATCACATAGCTTGAGAGACGAAGAGGAAGGAGGAGCGCGAAGAATGCCAACAAGGGCGCAACGCTTAGAACCACGATCGGAGTTGAGAGAACGACGTCGGTCTTCGTCCCTTAAGATCATACTGAAATCTTCCCGAAGAGAGGGAAGGGTCTGCGGTTCAAAACATGAGTTTTCTCCGTGTCAAACTCCATATTAAGTCCCACGAGGAAGACATGGA
This sequence comes from Platanthera zijinensis, assembly GCA_039513925.1. Classification (NCBI taxonomy): domain Eukaryota; kingdom Viridiplantae; phylum Streptophyta; class Magnoliopsida; order Asparagales; family Orchidaceae; genus Platanthera; species Platanthera zijinensis. The sequence continues at coordinate 24,805,527 of CM077082.1, read as the reverse complement.
TCTGATAACAATCTTTCTTGGTTTTTAAAGTCCGGGCATTAGCAGTGCACGATCTAAGCTATTGGAGGCCGCACAAGGTGGAGGTCGCACCGGCTACTAGAAGACGGAGTGGGAAGAGAGATTGCGCAAGCCACTGAACAGTGACCTCACACGTTGGGCAGGCACATACAAGGAATTCGCTGAGTAGGGTTAGCAAACACGCATCAAAAGGCCACACAGACGGGAGGGACAGACACGAACTAGGGAACCGCCTAGGCCGCAGCTCCGAATTTTTGCTCTTATGCCAAGCGAGACGTAAATAATAGCAATTTTATTATTTCAAGGAGCTTCCTCCCCTATCTATGCACAAAGCGAGTGGACCCAAACAAGAAATAAACAAGTCTTGTATAATGGGCCATTTTGCAATATGTTACAAATGATATTTAATTCAACTTGCAAAACATTATGATGCTTTCTTGGAATTTTTTCCTCTCTCCAGGCAATAGCTTGCGAGAATCTTATATTAAATATCTTCAATTGTATGCTCAAGAAAGGTGATTTGAATGTTTCTAAGTTTGTTCTCAAACAAAAAACAATTCCGGCAATTCCTTTGACGTTCAAAAAACCCTCGACGGCGATGGTCTTGTTCTTTCTTCTTAAATTGCCTCAACTTGGAGTATGGTGGTGTTGTTAGTGTTACCAGGGGCATCTTGAACCAATTTCTTATGATGATTTGGAGTCTGTTTGGGAGGGTGGGTGGCAGTTGGAGATGGAACAACCCGAGATGAAGATATGATGATGTTCTTGAATGGAGCTCCATCCTCGCGGTCGGCATCAGACACGTTTTCGGAGCTCGATGGTTCCAACTTCCAAATGGGGGTCATTCAAACAGGCAAAAAATAGCGTTTGTGTTTTCTGAAAAATGTTACGGATAAAAAGAGCTCAAAGAAATGGAGCCTTAGTTGTGATGCATCTAAATCACAATCATATGGTAGCAAGAAATTAACGAGCTATTGATATTGCAATGAATGTTACTAAAATTATGCTGTGGTTGCTCCATTAATGAATCTTGCTTAAGTGTTTCTTTCTTTGATGAATGATGGCTTGCCAACAATATATGATACAATCCCGGGAAACTCCAGAGAGGAATCCGATGTGGGGGAGGGCCGGCGGTGGAGAGCGAGAAGGAGGAGAGAATAAGAGGAAAGGTTAGGGAGCAACCTTAGTTCTCATACATCCCAACATAATCCAAAAGAGTACAACTTCACCCCATATAAGTGCGGGGTGTGACAAGTTAAGAAAAACAACATAAAGGGAAAGAAATAATTGCGTACGACCAAATAGGAAATAACACAATACCAAATAGGAAACAACAAAATAGGAAATAAATAAAACGTCAGACAGGTAGTGCGTCTTCGGTCTCTCCTCCTGCAGACAGGCCCGTCGTCGTCTTCCCCCGCGCGCGGACTCGCCATGACGTCTCCTCGGCGTGTGTGTGTCTCGTCAGCACGCACAATCGTAGCAATCCATCCGTCTGGAAAACATGCCTTGTTCTCAAGGCAGTGATCGAAGCGGTGTCGGCAGTAGTGATCCCGAGACATCCTCGTGGCTTCGGTCTCCAGATGGTAAGATCCAACAATTAAGACCTCTTGCGGACCAGGGTCCCCCCGAAGGTGGTAGTAGCTACCAAGTAGCTTGGCTGGGTAGTTCAGCGCCAATTGCAGTCTTTCTTCCGGACCAAAGAAAACTGGGTTGGTGCCAATCCTGCCGGAGACTGGGTGACGTCAGCGAGTGTAGTAGAACGCTCTTGGTGGCCCATCAGGGAAGGAGAAGGCACCGCAGACGGGTCTGAGAGGGCTCACAGCCCCGCGGAGAAGCTGACGTCCAAGGGCCGCTGGATCGTGCGGTGGGAGATCGGAGAGCGTATGAGGGCGGAGTCGCCGTTGAGGCAATATAGTTTCCCCTCTATTGAAATTGCATGGACATAGTCTCCCAGTTGATGCATACCTCGCCGAGCGTGCAGAGTCAAACAACTCCCAGAATGGCGTCGAGGCCGCCTAATACGAATGTGTAGAAATCTGTGGTCACAGAATAGTGCCCCATAGAGAGCGAGACGACAATGCAACGTCCCTGAGTCGGTCGGTGGCGCCCATCTCCCATACGGACCGTAGCATATGGGGAGGGAGCCCAGGGGAGACGGAGCTGCTGTACCAGGTGCTCAGAGATAAGGTTGTGGCTGGCACCACTATCCACCATGATGATGATCGGCCGATCCTGTAGTGTGCCCGAAAGCTGCATGGTCTGTTAGCTGGAGAACCCTCCCGTTGAGGCATCAAATAGCTCCAATCGGTGGAATGTATCCGCGGTGGGGTCGAGAGGGGTATCCTCCGGTGAGAGCTCCAGGGCCTTAAAGTCAATCAGGGTAACCTCAGGGTCGACATCGTCGATGATGGCGCAGAACTCCTTCACCGCGCAGACGTGGGTAGGAGAATAGGGCTGACGATGGAGGAAACACAACCCCTTGCGACGGAGGTCGTCCAACTCACGGTTGGAGAATCGTTGAGAAGTGGCCGGTCGCCCTGGCAGAGCGGCTGGAGGAGCCTGAGGAGCCTGAGGAGCCGGTGTACCTGGAGTAACAGTCTGCCACAGTCGGCCCCCTGGTGGAGGTCCGCCCGACGGCGGAGGTGCTCGTGCGGACAAATCCACCTCCACGTGACGGGCCATGTCGAGGGCATCAGAAACAGCCCGAGGGTGGTGAGTGCGGAGCCGAGAGTGGATGTGGGGCAAGAGGCCCTACATGAAGAAGCCGAGATAATTATCTGGCGGTAAGCCTAAAACATGGGTGACGAGGGCCACAAACTCATCGATGTAATCATTCAATGCACCGGTTTGGCGGACCCCACACAACCGTTTGATTGCATACCCGAAATAGCGGCTGTCATAGCGTCAAATCATCTCCTTTTTGATCTCTGACCAAGAGATGGTCGAGTTGGACTGCCGGAGCCATCTGGCCCAATATAGGGTAGAGTCGTCGAGTCCCACGACGGAGGTAGGGACCTTGTCCTGCTCGAGGGTGTGGTGGAGATCAAAGTACTGTTCCGCCTTGGCGATCCACCCAATTGGGTCTACACTGGCGAAGGTGGAGAGGTTCAAGGCAAGGGTTGGACGGCCTGGGCGAAAAGGGGGTGCGGATTCCCCGATGTGCAGGAGTGGTGCCTCCCCGAGGATGGACGCGCCGACGTTCGGACACGCGAATACGTTGCCGGAAGAGGCCTCAAAAGGTTGTAGAGCATCAAGCTTGGCATGGATGGTGAGCAGGGAGGCCTGCATGGAGGCCACGATGGACTCATGGGCGCCGACACGACATAGGAGGGCCTCGTTGGCGTCCTCCGATGGGGACTCGACAATGGATTGGGTGGACGACGCCATGGCAGCGACGGTAGGGCTGCATCGGCTGGAGGTGTGACACTAGAGGTGCGGCGCTTGGGTGCGGTGCTGGAGGTGCGGCGCTGGGGTGGAGACGTTGGACGACAGAAACCTGCGGGGAACGACAGCCGGAATCTGGACCGGAGTCGTCGACTTGGATCAGGCAGAGAACGGTGGTCTTCCTGCGTCAGAACGACAAAAGTCGGGGGCAGCGACTTCTTGAGGACGTGCTCTGTCGATTGGCACTTGCGGCTCTGGTCGCGATCCGATGGAGCAGGCGAGCGGAACACACAGATCGGGAGCGGACGCGACGAGATCTGGACTCAGGACGTGGAACGACTGGATCTGAACGCGGACGCAACGTTGTAGCGTCGACGCTACAGAGCGGAAACGGCGATGCCAAATACGCGCGGATCGACGGACAGCTAGGCGGATGCGCACCAACATGAGCACCGGCCACGATTTGGCCGGCGGTGAGTCAGGTCGGTCCAATTTTAAACAATCCCGGGAAATCCCAGAGAGTAATCCGGCGAGGGGGAGGGCCGGCGATGGAGAGCGAGAAGGAGGAGAGAACAAGAGGAAAGGTTAAGGAGCAACCTTAATTCTCATACATCCCAACATAATCCAAAATAATACAATTTCACCCCTTATAAGTGCGGGGTGTGACAAGTTAAGAAAAACAACATAAAGAGAAAGAAATAATTGCGTACGAACAAATAGGAAATAACGCAATACCAAATAGGAAACAACGAAATAGGAAATAAATAAAACGTCAGGCAGGTGTTGCGTCTTCGGTCTCTCCTCCTGCAGACGGGTCCGTCATCGTCTTCCACCGCGTGCGGATTCGCCACGGTGTCTCCTCGGCGTGTGCGTGTCCCGTCGGCATGCTCAATCGTAACAATATACAACAACAACAACAATGTTCAAGCTTTTATCCCACCATAGTGGGGTCGGCTATATGGATCCTTTGTTGCCATTGCGCCTTATCTCTAGTCATAATTCCAGTCGAAACACCTTTTATTGTTTCCTTCTGTACTCTAATAGTAACATAATCATTCATCTTTATTTTCTTAATTGATGTCACATCTTCATTACTATTTAGTGCAAATGTTATTTGACATTGAATCGTAGATGAAATCCTTAGGCCATATATAATTATAGGGGCACGGTCACACATTTGATGCTGATCATGAGATATGCTTTTAAGGTTTGACCTTAAATAATCATTGAGAAAGGATATCAAAGGCTATGTTGAAACTTACTCACAAGTGCATACTTGCAATAATAATGTCTGGTTGCATGAACAATTGAACATTGATGTAGACACTAGGGATATGCGAGGATACTTTCTAGAGAAGATGCACATTGAAATAATCAGCGATAAATTTCTAACAGCTATGATAATTGAGAATTAGTCCCTAGGCTTGCAATACTATAAGAAATCTTGTATATGTAAGTGGAAATGTGCGAAGGTTGATAATATTGACAGATATTGTGTACCTTACCTAGTAGAATAGGAGTTTCATATGGCCTCCTTGGTTACTTGATTTGGAAGTTCTTGGCCAGAACAAAGTGAAAATTGTGAAAATGGTTTTTCTAACAAATCATTAATAAAAAAAGGTTAGGAATGAATACATAGTTAATAGATCAGAAGTTATGTTTGAGAAGGAGTTAGAAAGTAAGGTATGTTGCAAGAGAGGAGAGAAACTATGAAGAAAGAAAATAAGAATAATTCATTGCTTACCAATTCAAAGCCCAAATAGACTTTTAAATAGACTTACAAGGATAACGCGTGGGCAAATTACAAAAATGATCTTGCATGAAATTAGGAGGCACATTGATGCAGTGGTAAGGCAGACACATGGTGAACTTTCTAAATGCAGTCCTAAATGCGGTGTGGTGTCAGAGCTGTCCGCTAAATTTACAACAAGTAATTAATTATTATAAATTTAACAAGTCCACATACAGTCACAAATATTTGATTAAAGAAAACAAAATATCAATTTTGCACATGAAAGAGGCGCGAATAATTTTGAGCGTTCACAGAATAAACCCTGCAAATATCACGGACAAACTAATAGCATAATAAAACAGAAATCCACCACAATGGAGAGCACCTGATGTAGGGTAGGTTATGAGGTGCACAAAACCTAGACCTCTAGGTGAAAATGCAAATGTGACACACTGATCATAAGGAGGGCCAAGGCTAGGCGCACGGCTAATAGATCTCACCTGCAAACTATAAGAGCACCGCAACAAAGTTCTACATGTACGAATCCAATCAAAACACGCTAGCCAATCCAATAAAAATGTCAAATCAAATGTTCCAATACAACAAGGGGCTCACCAAAGTAGCAGGCTGACCGAGACACTGAAGATTTCGGATCCGGATGCGTAGATCGGCGATCAGAAGTGGAACCGGCGGCGTGGAAATAATGGAGGTGGTTGTCCTCTGTGGCGGGAGATGAAAACGGGCCAAAAATTAAAAGATCCGGCCACGTATGGGTAGATTCGGGCGGGGCAGGGTAGATCTGATAATATGAAATTAGTTCCGGGCTGAAAAATTCCGGATCTGGACTGATCCGGAAGGGGGAAGGTTTGGGGAAGTGGTTCCACGGAAATAGGGGTTGGCTGCTTTGGATTGGTGGAGGTTTTAGAGGGGCGATGACTCCAGGAGGCTGGATGAGAGGCGGCAGGGAGAGGGAGGAAGGGGCTTGGCGGCGGCTTGATGGAAGGAATAGTGGGAGGCCGGTGGTGGTCCAGCAAGGGGGAAATTATAGAGTCAAATAGTAAATTTAATATTTGAACAGTATGTTGAATAGAAAACAAGTTTTCTGGATAGCTGGATTTTGGGGGTTGTAGGGGGTTGCAGGAGGGAGTTTGGGAGGGTAAAAAGGAGCCTAAGGTTATTGCAAACCTTGGGGAAGGAGATACACACGTAGGAGTCGTCACCTAGGGTTCCGCGACGTTAGCACCGTGGGGATCACTGGAATCCGGGAAGAAGACTCGAAAATTCTGCATTGCCTAGATCAGCCCTTTATCACATCTATTTATAATAAAACAAGGATTAGGACATCTCCCATCAACGCCTATGATTGGCAGGAGGTGATGCTACCCAAATACATCAAAATAAATACAAACATAGTAAAAAAATATATCTGCGGAGTCTGATCGTCGATCCGGGCACGCCGTATATTGTAAGTCGCCAAATCAGCCCCGAACGGGCCCATAAATCGTCCTCATCTCTGCTCCGCATCAACACCTAAGGCGGCTACGAAACGGAAGGGTGCATGAGTAACTTTTCTGGACTAAAGAAGGGAGTAGGATGATTTCGGGGTGGCTGGAATGGGGAATTAGGGCAGGGGAAGGCAACTGGTGTGGTGGAAGGAGGGAGGGGTATATAACTATATGTGGACACAGTAGAGGGGTCAGTGCAGGAAATAGAAGAGGGGAAGGGAGTGCGCTTGCGGATGCAACAGGGGAAGGGGGGGGGGGGGGGTCTGGTCGGTGACGAGGTTTAGCGGGAAAGATGGCCGGGGGGTTTGGATTTGCGGGACTGAAGGAGGCGACATGGGCTTAGATCGGCGGCGGGTCAACGAGAAAAGGAGGGTTGGGCTTTGTGTTTGTTGGACTGACCAGAGGGGAGAGAGGAGGCAGACGGAGCGGTGGCTGGGTAGAGTCGGGGAGAGGATCAGGATGGAGGGAGGATCCAGGAATCGCACCTGGGAGAAGAGGAATTCCGGCGTCTCACTTGAATCCAACGACCGAGCTGTTCCAACACTTTTCGTGAAAACCTTCGATGCCTCTCCAAACCGGCGGGTTCCTATTTATAACGTCCTGAATAAAAACTGCAGCATAACTATCCAAATCGGACGACGTATAATGTTTTGACCAATCGAGCACTAAATACGACTAAAAAAATAAAAGTAAAATATGGATTTGACTCAGAGCAATCATCTGGACGCAACCACAGGCTCTGGTCACCCGCCTGGACAGCGGATCACCGCCTCCTGCGGGAATACACACGTGTCGGTCGTGGCGCGCCGTCAACTCCCCCGGCTTAAAAGCACTCATCTCCGATGAGTGAATATAATCGTACTCGCGATGTAGCCGAGGGGCAAGTCTCTCAAGCTCCTCATAAGAAATCAATATAGCATCATGTGGTGGCCGACCGCTCCAACGGACAAGGTAACACACCACATCTTGCCTGCCCGCAGTGTAGAAGTCGTGGCCAATGATTTAAAACACGTCATCTGCAGGAATGGAAGGCACTAATGAATTTTCGTCTGGCTGTAATGTATCTCCGTCTAGCTTAATATATCTCCATCTGACAATGATGCATCTCTGTCTGACTGCTGTGTCGGTGGAATCGTTAGTGGTGTAGAGCTATCTGCATGATGCTGTGATGACCCAGGCCCGTCTACACTCGGGACCACGTCCACCGAGGGAGACTCAACAGGACCCAGCTGGCATCGTCCGGGCTGCAGCCCAAGCACCCCAACCCCTCTCTATCCACAAGCGGGTTGTTGGTGGCCATAGCCTCCATTTGATGAGGCAAACTCGATAGTCAAGCGCACACCACAGAGACTTCCCAGGAGGTCACCCATCTCAGTACTACTCCACCCCGAGCACGCTTAACTATGAAGTTGAAAAACCGAACGTGCTCGGGCCGAACCGAGCGTGCTCGGGCCGAACCGAGCGTGCTCGGGCTGAAGTAGTACTGGGATGAGTGACCTCCTGGGAAATTCCCGTGGTTCGCGCTTGACTATCGAGTTTGTCTCATCTAAGGGAGACTGTGGCCACCAACAACCCGCCTGTGGATGGAGAGGGGTTGGGGTGCTTGGGCTGCAGCCCGGACGATGCCAGCTGGGTCTCCCTTGGTGGACGTGGTCCCGAGTGGAAAAACTTCATAGTTAAGCGTGCTCGGGCTGGAGTAGTACTGGGATGGGTAACCTCCTGGGAAGTCCCCGTGACTATCGAGTTTGCCTCATCAAAGGGAGGCTGTGACCACCAACAACCCGCCTGTGGATGGAGAGGGGTTGGGGTGCTTGGGCTGCAGCCCGGACGATGCCAGCTGGGTCCCGCTGGGTCTCCCTCGGCGGACGTGGTCCCGAGTGGAGCCGGGCCTGGGTCGTCACAGATGCGACTCCGCGGGTGGCAACAAAGAGGGACTGGTGGATGCTAAAGCTCCGGTAGAGGGGCTATGAGGGAAGAAGACTCCGATAGAGGTTTGGAAAAGGGGTCCTCGTACACGTGCTCCTCGTAGTAAGAAGTCAAATTATCTACGTTGAATGCTCGGTTGATACCCATGCCGTGAGGGATGTTTATCTCATATGCGTTCGTACCAATCCATCGTATGACTGTATAGGGACCCATTCTGCGTGCGCTTAATTTCTTTGCTGGTCCTTGCGGGACTCTCTCTGATCGAATGCGAATCAATATGTGTTCTCCCACCTTAAAGATTTGTTCCCGTTTGCTCATGTTGTATAAAGGATTTTGCTAACTTACTTGGCCTTGCCCCTATGGGAATATCCGCTAAGTCAATAGGCTTCCCAAGACTGAATCCTAACATAATATGAAACGGGCTCATACCTGCGGTCCTATTGATGGAACTATTATACACAAACTCGGCTATAGGGAGAACAAAATCCCAGGTAGCCGGACTATCCCCAATGAGGCAATAAAGAAGTGTCCTAAGACTACGGTTAACCACCTCGGTTTGTCTATCCGTCGGCTGGTGGTATGCGGAGAATAACTTCAGGGTTGTATCGGTTTTCTTCCATAGGGTCTTCCAGAAATAGCTCATGAAACGCACGTCACGATCATAGACTATGGACGCGGGGAGACCGTGATACTTAAACACTTCTCTAAAGAATAAAACCACCACGTGGGAGGCATCGACGGTCTTTTGACAAGGGATGAAATGGGCCATTTTAGAGAAGTTATCTACGACAACAAATATCAAATCGAGCTTCCTCAGAGTGCGAGGGAGCCCGAGAATGAAGTCCATACTAATATCAGACCAGGGTCTTTCGGGGACGGGTAGCGAAGTGTATAGCCCCGTGGGCCGACGAGTCCCCTTCGAAGTCTGACAGACCCGACAATGTCTGACAACCCTAATGACATCTTTCTTCAGGCCGGGCCAGAAGAAACGATCCTCAAACAACACAATCGTCTTTTCACTACCAAAGTGACCTGTTGCCCCTCCTACATGTAGCTCCCAGATAAGGAAATCATGGAGAGACGACTGGGGAATGCAAAGACGAGAGCCCAAAAATAAATACCCATCAAAGATCGAATAACCCTCACGAAGATCTGGCGAGTCCCTCGACAGTGCCGCGAAAACGTCCCCAAAATCTGGGCACTCAGGATAAGTGTGAACTAACTGCCCAAATCCCACAACTCGAGCGCTCATGGTGTGGAGAATACTGACTCAGCGACTCAAGGCGTCTGTCGGTTTGTTCTCAACACTCACTCAGTGCTTGAGAACGTAATGAAACTTCTGCATGTACTCAACCCACTTGGTGTGTCGGTGACCCAATTTCTTCTGTGAGTCGAGATATCTCAGAGCTTGATGGTCTGAATATAAAATAAACTCTTTGTGCAGAAGATAGTGTCTCCAGTAACGCAATGACTACACAATTACATAGAACTCCCGATCATAATTTGAATATTTCTATCGGGCCTCGTTCAACTTCTCGCTAAAATAGGCCACCGGGTGGCCTTCCTGGCTAAGGACTGCGCCATTACCCACTCCCGACGCATCACATGTCACCTTGAAGGGCTTGGAGAAATCTGGTAAGCGTAAATCGGGAGCGGTAGATAGTCTCTGCTTGATCTCCTCGAAGGCTCGAGTACGCCGCCTTCGTCCAAACGAAATCACCCTTATGAAGACAGCTCGTAATGGGAGCCATGATTGAACTGAAGGCACGGACAAATCTCCTATAGAAGGTGGCAAGTCCATGAAGACTATGGGCCTCATGAAAGTTCGTAGGGATAGGACACTCTCGAATCGCTCTGACCTTGTCAGGATCAAAAGAAATACTCGATGCCGACACTAAGTATCCCAAGAAATGAACGGATGTGGACAGGAACGAGTACTTCTTCAAATTGATATATAGATGCTCCTTTCAGAGAAGCTCGAACACCAGACGGATGTGACGTAATTGCTCGATACGGCCCTGGATGTATATCAAAATATCATCAAAGTATACTGCCAAGAATTTGCCTATGTAGGGTCGCAAGACCTGTCATCACTCTCATGAATGTGCTAGGCCCGTTCGATAGCCCGAACGACATCACTAGCCACTCGTACAAGCCGTCCTTCGTCTTGATGGACGTCTTCCACTCATCCCTTTCTCTAACTCTAATATGATGGTACCCATTACATAGATCGATCTTCGAGAATATCCGGGCACCAGCCATCGAGTCCAGGAGATCATCGAGGCAGGGAATCGGAAAGCGATACTTCACTGTGATCACATGCGCCTGCTAGCATCCCTCTTCGGGGTCAGAAGGGCTGGTACGGCGCAAGGACTCAAACTTTCTCGAATAAACTTCTTCCGCAGAAGATCATCAGCTTGCCGCTTTAGCTCGACATGCTCAGTCGGATTTAAGCGATAATGTGGGAGATTGGGCAAAGATGCCCCTGGAATCAGGTCAATCGCATGTTGGATATCCCTCAGTGGGGGAAGCTCATTGAGGAGCTTCTCGGGCATAATGTCTACATAATCGTCCATCAACTGCCGAGCATCCAGGTTAGTAATCTCAGTCCCTCCTGGAGTCTCGGCCGCCATCGTGGACGCTATGAAAAACATGACCCCTGCCTCTAAATTCTCTCTAAGAAAATCACCCTTCCTCAAAACATGTAAGGGGCTTGATGACCCCGCACTAACTGACAAGTCAACCTTGCCCTTGGGAGGATCCCTGGCCTGGGTCGGAGTAAGGGTAATCTTTCGACCCTTGTCGAAGAACACGCACGTGTTGGTCCGGCCATAGCACGTGGCGTCACGTTCATATAACCAGGGTCTCCCGAGCTGAACGTGGGCGACATCCATAGTGATAATACTGCATCAGACCTGGTCCTCCGTGGTCGCTAAACGGATCGGTACCAAACACCGCTGAGTGACATGAATGGTGGACTTGTCCACCCATAAGACACGGTAAGGATGCGGATGTGGTTCGGCCGTAAGCTGCATCCTCTCCAACCCTTTCTTAGCAATTATGTTTACGCAACTCCCACTATCAATAGCCAGCTTGCAAGGGCCTCCTGCACTCGGAAAATATGTGAAGGAAATAGTAGTGCGACTCCAATCCTCCTCAGTACGTGGGGTGTGGAGGATGCGTCAGAGGACTCCTACCTCTAACGATGTCTCTGCATCGCTCTCCCATCCATCCTCTACAACAACAGTAATCTCCTCAAGGGCTACGTCCTCAGCCTCAGTGTCGGGCTCGCCCGAATCCTCAATCAATAAATTCCTAGTAGGGCATTGCACTGCAAAATGCCCTCTGCTAGAATACCGATAGCATTGGACGCCCCCAGGAACAACAACTCTTCTCGTCGCGTCCGCGCAAGGGGTGTCAGTAGTCGTGGCAGGATGGGGTCTCCTAGCTGTGGAGGCATCAGGTCGAGTGGTGCCCTGCCTCGGGTCAGCAGTATGTAAATACTGCTCGTACTCTAGCGTGAGCTGAAAAACCTGCTCAACCGTCTCCATACTGTTGGGAATTAGTTCCCCCCGAATGTCCGCTCTAAGTCCCGCACGAATGCGAGATGCAGTGGCGACGGGCTCTTCCATAATATCACTGCGAATTACTAGCTCGTCCAAGGGGGACATAATCTGCAACAGAGAGTGTCCCCTAACGTAGCGCGTAGAGCTGATCTAAAAGTTGATTTCTATGTGAAGTGGGGAGGTATTTATCTTGCAAACGTTGTTTCATCTCATCGAGTGATGGGGTAGTAACCATCCCGCTCAAGAGATCTCTCGAGACTCGACCAAGAAATTTTTGTCTGGCCGATCATCTTCATTTTGGCGAATCGCACTCGCCTCACGTTGCTCTTTTCAAACTAGTCAAAATGATGATCTGTCCATGAGACAACCTCTAAATGTCTTCGGGTCTAGGTGACCCCGCGGTCAGAAGAAAGGCCTTTCGAAGAGTGGGACCGTCGAAGGATGGCTCATCAATGCGAATGCGCAGGGTGATGTCATCCTCCTCTGGAGTCATCCCATGGCGCGACTCACGGTAATCACCATAATCATCCTCATAATCATAATCGTATCGTGCTCGGTTTCTACGACGAGGTGGGGGAGGACGAGGCTCATCGGAGGACGGTGATCCCTCCCTGGATCTTGCCTATACTCATATCCACGACGATAATTCCCTCTTGCAAAGGTAGGGGGATCTCGGCGAGGGAAGTATCTACCACGCCTTCGGAGGAGGTGTAGCGTCTCGTGGGCCCTCATGGGGCTCCTCATCAAAGGAAAGAGTCGCTCGATCTCTAGGCGTCTCTAACTGATTAACCCTGTGCTAACCCTCACAATATCACCCCTAAGAGTCTCAAATTGGGCTCCCATCCGATCAAATCGGTCGAGAATCAACAATTGAAATTCAGCGGGTGTCATGTCTGTCTGTGAACTAGCGGTTCTATTGTCGGTATGATTGTGACTTGACATGGACTGTCGATAATCCCTACCACTACGTAACATGCAAATGACCCTAACCTAGGGCTCTGAGACGAATTTGAAGCAGTGGTAAGACAAACACGGGGTGAACTCTCTAAATACAGCCCTAAATGCGGTGTAGTGTCAAAGCGGTCCGCTAAAATTACAAGTAGTTAATTATTATAAACAACAGGTGCACATACAGTCACAAATATTTGGTTAAAGAAAACAAAATATCAATTTTGCTCACAAAAGAGGCTCGAATAATATTGAGCGTTCACATAATAAATCCCGCAAATAGTAGCATAGACGAACTAATAGCATAATAAAACAGAAATCTACCACAATAAGAGTAGCCGCAAATAAACAACCATAAAGGAGAAGATTTTACCGCAGTTCACACGTGCCGGTGAAAGCGACCACCATCTTTGGAGAGCACCTAAGGCGGCCACGGAACAGAAGGGTGCAGGAGTAACTTTTATGGACTGAAGAAGGGAGTAGGATGATTTCGGGGTGACTGGAATGGGGAATTAGGGTGACATACGCTCTGGATGATCGGCAGCGGTCTCTCGGTTTCGACTTAAATGACACTTGGTTGGGCGACCTGCCCCTCTCAAAGTGGCCAACATCCTTAAAATTCATACCCTGCCTGACAAAGTTGTCGGACTGCTGGACGGCGATGGCAAATGGTCGGATTCTAATCTTGCTTGCTTTGGCCCGGCCGTTATAGATATCATCCTAGGCCTGAGGAGAGTTGATGCAGGAGAGGAGGATTTGCTTATCTGGGCGCATACCGAGAGTGTGAAAATGGATGCGGTTGCTGTCTATAATGCTGAATGCAAGCCATCCCACCTTACCGGAAACAACATTTGGAAAATCAAAGCCCAACCGAGAATGCTCATGCTTCTATGGAGAGCTGCAAACAATTTTCTCCCTACAAACCACTGGTTATATAACCACCGGCTTCGAAATGATGCTCGCTGTCCTTGGGTAAATGATGCTCGCTGTCCTTGGGTATGTGGTGCCAATGAATCATTGCAACATATCCTCCAACACTGTAGGCTCTTCTCCAAGATAAAAGCTGAAGCAGCCAGGCTATCCATCCAGCCCCAAATTTGTCTAGACTTGCTGGAATACATTAATAATGGAAGCCTAACAAGCAGAAATCTGGAGGCTGCTAGCTTCATTGCTTCGATTATTTATAACATTTGGAAATCAAGAAACGCAATGGCGCACGGGGAACCATATGCCCCGCCTGCATCAATCATCATCAACGCTATTTCGGACGCATAGCATGGGAGCTGGGCACCACCTTGTAACCGCCAATATACTTGGTCGCCCCCGCCTAATGGATGACTCAAATTAAATTTTGATGGCTCAATTGTGGAAAACAACCTTGCGGGATTGGGATGCACTATCCGTGACTCTTCCGGATGCCTAATCGCCGCCAAAGGCATTGTCCACCGCAGCAGATCTGTGTGTATGACCGAATTCATGGCCGCCATTGCTAGGCTTTGCTTAGCGACGCGGCACTACGGGGGGACCTCGGGCCTCATTATTGAAGGAGACTGGATGGATACAATCACTAGGATATCCCGTATCCTTGCTGGATGCTCATCTGGACAGCACAAAAACCTAACGGCCCGCGTCTTGAAGGACTTCCCAAGAGTGGAATTATCCCTTGTGGATCGCATGGCGAACGCCGCAGCCGACCACCTCACTAAGAATGCTTGCCACTTTTTTGAATGGGTTAGGGGTATGCCCCTTACCCAAGCTTTCTCTCTTTTATTGATGCATGATGCTAACTTTCTGTAGACCTTCCATTATTTTTGCTATATATATATATAGGCTAATGCCAATTTCAAGGAATGGGGAATTAGGGCAGGGGAAGGCAGCTGGTGTGGTGGAAGGAGGGAGGGGTATATGTGGACACAGTAGAGGGGTCGGTGTAGGAAATAGAAGAGGGAGATGGGGAAGGAACAGTGCTGGAGGATGCAACAGGGGGAGGGGGGGGGGGTCTGGTCGGTGACGGGGTTCAGTGGGAAAGATGGCCGGGGGGTTTGGATTTGCGGGTCTGAAAGAGGCGGCAGGGGCTTAGATCGTCTGCGGGTCAACGGGAAAGGGAGGGTCGGGCTTTGTGTTTGTTGGACTGACCCAAGGGGAGAGAGGAGGAGGTGGACGGAGCGGTGGCTGGGTAGAGTCGGGAAGGGGATCGGGATGGAGGGAGGATCCAGGAATCGCACCTGGGAGGAGGAATTCCGGCGTCTCACTAGAATCCAGCGACCGGGCGGTTCCAATACTTTCCGTGAAAACCTTTGATGCCTCTCCAAACCGGCGGCTTCCTATTTATAACATCCTGAATAAAAACTGCAGCATAACTGCCCAAATCGGACGGCGCATAATGTTCTGACCGATCAGGCACTAAATAAAACTAAAAAAATAAAAGTAAAATATGGATTTGACTCGGAGCAATCATCTGGACGCAACCATGGATTTTGATCGCCCGTCTGGATAGCGGATCACCTCCTCCTGCGAGATTACACACGTGTCGGTCGTGGCGCGCCGTCACACATTATGCATTATAACTCTAAATAATGATCTGCTGTGACATTTAATTTAATATATATATAATTAGTGGATGACTAATAGGGTGAGCCCATAACAGAATCACTGACGGAAGACAAGTTAATGGAACATGGACTTGGTGTATGCATGCACATTAAGGGGGAAAAGATTTGCCAATAATGTGGTTGATTTAATAATGCGAATTGAAGGAAAACTTGTGTAGTACAAGTAATGTGTGAAGATGTCGAAATGGCTTGAACAAAATAGTGTTAGAACCTATAGCAGAATTCATAAAATGAACCTCAAATAATTCAGATATTGTAATGATAATGACGTTTGCTTGTATAATCCATCATTAAACTTGAATAATTGAATGCATATTATGTATTGGTGTATCCTTGTTTCTACCTCTCGGATCACTAACTCTTTAGATGAACCTTTCTACCCTCTTCTGTCACTTAAGGTTCACTTATTTTTCTATTAATTAATCAACTCAAAACATCTCATAAATGCTCTTAGGGAAGAAGTTATTTGTTCGAAGTTTTCTCAGTTTCTCAGTTGCTACTGGATCGATCTATCAGCAGAAAAGTGTTGTCTATGCTATGGATGGTGAGAAATGTTTTTATCCCCTCTTTTTATGGCAATTTGTGTTTCTTTTTTAGGTTTATGGAACTTTTAAATCTTTAGATGACCAGCAGCTAATTTTCATCTGTAGATATTTATGCTGATATGGCGGTAGAAGAGCCATCAGGATTTTTGAAGGATGATCTACATACCTTCTGGTCTTTGGCAAGGAAATTTCAATTGCCTGTTGTTCTACTTATTACAGTGCTTTTGGGATGGAGGCATCCTATAGCACTTGCTATCAATGTTACATTCCTGCTCTTCTGCACAAGGCCCAACCCAATGTCGATTTATATGTTTGTTGAGCAGGTTAGTTGGAAGTAGCCATTCTCAATCTTATTTTTCGCGAGAGGTTAGTTTTTTGCCATACAAAATGCATGTAGCTTGTCATAATTTTATTTCCTTATTTCAAGGAATATTTCTTGTGGCTTGACTTTAGAATTGCGCTTATTAAGAAATATTGCCATATTTTTTAATATTGAAATATAGATTTTGGTACTAACATAAATTGCGCAACTATCTATTTCCATAATATCAGCTTATTAATCGATGTTGTGCTTGATTTCAATTTTGAGGAGAAATAAAACAATATTCAAAAAGAAAGGTCATGCGCCATAAGACTCATGATAAATTAATCTAGGTCCAATCAAGCGTGAGGCTAAATTACACAACCCTACTTAAATGCAATCTTTGATGACTGACCGTCAACAAATGATAGGGTGATAAAAGGACTATGGACATCCGTCCTGCCAATAGCTCCACAATGACACACATACTGTGATGCTGCCACTTGCTACAAACTCCACAGAATGAGAAGTTAATATGATGTCTGCTGACTTGTCAATCATGGAAGCATCTTCTAATTCCCGATCATCCTTACGACAATTGAGCAAAAACATGATTTTTGAAACTTTCATGAAACCTATCATGTGTGCCTCATCTTCTGATGTTTCATCATGAATTCATTAAGCGTTGACCTTCTATAAAAGAACTGTAATGTGCAACAATCCAACCCATAATATCAGAGGTATTACCCGCTTTAGTTCAGCACAACCTATATGAGTTGAACCACACAATCTTGTCCTTTTCACAGGTGATATATGAATACTTTCTAGAAGGTCACCTATCTCAGGACTACTTCCACCAGAGCACGCTTAACTACATAATTTCCAACACAACTCCAACACTTACTCTGAAAGAGTGTGATATTTTATGGGCCAATTTTTTTACTTGAGCTTAATAATTGTCCCTCCAATTTCGATGTAAGATTTATTTCATTATTGTACCTTCTTTCACTTAGAATTCTATCATACTAAAAGTTTGTTAGGAGTTGTCTTTATCTAGATTTCATTGCCTCAAAGGTGCTTTCTAACCTCATCAAATTTAGGATGTTTCATACCCACCAGTTTTTGCTTGGTTCGTCCTTGAGCGACCCATTATACTGCTGAAGGTTTGACTTTGATACCATATGTGACAACCCAACCCATAATATCAGATTTATTGTCTGCTTTTGTTCAACACAAGTCATACTAAGCTTAACCACATGGTTTTATCCTTTGCCGGCCTATGAATACTTCCCAATAGATCTCCCATCTCAAAAGTACTCCCCTCAGGGCACATTTAACTAGGAGTTTAGAACACAACTCCATCACCTGCTCCGAAAGGGCACCTTTGATATTTTAGTGTCTAAATTATTATTTAAGCTTATAAATTTTCTTCAATTCTGATGTGAGATTTAGATCATTTTTGCACTTACTTTCACCTAAAATTATGTCATCCTAGAAAATTGTCAGGAACCAGGACCTGTCTTCCTCTGAGCTTCATCGTGCTAGAGACACTCGCCATCCTCATCGGATTCAGGATGTTACATATTGACATAAGAGTATGTAAATAACTTCGACAACTATCACCTAAGTAACTTCAGAGTCCAATACAGGATAGAACACTGCAACATCAATCGACCCATATTATAGTTGAAACATCGACCTATCTAAGAATGTTCTTTTTATAAGCGACAAGGTCAAGAGTGGCTTATACACCATCCTCACCAATAACAACTACATCGACTCATGTAGTTAATAACGACTTATATCATGTCAAAGTTGTAACAAATCAATACACACAATATCAAAAGTATTGTCTGTTTAAGTTCATCTCAGCCCATGCTGAGCTGAACCGCATAATTTTGCCATTTTTTATAGGTGACCTACGAGCAGTTCCCAAGAAGAGGTGACCCATCTCAGGACTACTCCCATCGAAACACGCTTAACTACGAAGTGTCCAGCACAACACTAGTTGCTCCGAAAAGGCGCCTCTGATATTAGAATTCCTAATTAGTGCTTAAGCTCGACAATTTATCCTGTAACTTTGAGGTAAGATTTGTTTCAATCGTGCATCTCTTTTCATTTACAAGCATGCTATTCTAAAAGTCGGTCAACAGTAACTTTGCCTAGCCTAGACTATACCGCCCCCAAAGAAACTTCTTATCTCATCGAATTTAAGATGTTACATGCCCACCAACTTATACATGGTTCGTGCTTGAACCACACTTTGTATTGTAGGGGGTCTGACTCTGCTATCTTTTGTAACAACCCAACCCCCACAGTATCTGTAACTATCCAACCCCCACAGTAGTAAAAATATTGTCTGATTTAGTTTAATCCAACCCATATTGAATTGAATCGCAAAGTTTTGTCCCTTCCCATAGGTGGTCTATGAGCACTTCCTAAGAGGTCACTTATCCCATAATTACTCTCATCGAAGCATGCTTAACTAATAATATTTTCATCACAACTCTATTCGTTGCTCTTAAAAGGCATCTCTGATATTCAGGGTGTTTGAATTATTATTTAAGACTCACAAAATTTCCTCCATTTTCGATATGAGATTCGGTTTATTCATGCATCATCTTTCACCTATAAGTCCGCTATCCTAGAAGCCTGTCAGGAGGTTCTTTTCCAGGGCTATACTGCTCATAAAGACAATCCCCCCTCTGAGTTGAATCACATAGTTTTATCCTTCTCTTAGATGATCTACGAGCATTTCTAAGGAGGTCACGTAGCCTAGGACTACTCCCACAGGAATACGCATAGCTATGAAGTTTTCATCACAACTCCATCAGTTGCTCCGAAAATGCGTCTCTGATATTTAGGGTTCTGAATTATTATGACCCAACAACTTCCCCCCGATTCTGATATGTCATTTGGTTCATTTGTGCACCTCCTTTCGCAGATAAGTCTGTCATTCTAGAAGCTTGAGAGGAGTTTCGTTGTTTGGGCTACACTGTCCCCAAATACACTTTTCTCCCTCATTGAACTACCCTCATCAGATTCAATATGTTGGAAAAAATCATCATCCCCACCAATGACAGTTGCTTTGATGACGTTACTATTGTCGATATAGTATTGACTTTCTTCAGATATTCACAGAAGCACTCATCAAATTGCCAGAACAATTCTCCTCAAGATGTGATACCATTTGAGGAGCAACACCAGTAGAGAGCATGATAATATCTCCTTGCACTAAGCACAATTATACTTGTTTCAGTCCCACTTTGATCAATCACCACAGGCTCCTCATGATGTATTTCTGCAAGCAAAACATCATTTTTCCTGTTGGTTTCTTCAATGTGGAAAATATTGATATCTCTTAGGAGTGCCAAGGTCTAAAGGCCCATGCAATAAAGGGATCAAGTACATATCATGCACATAGTCATATCTTTTAAGTGCAAAATGTCTTTGTTAGAATCTTGTGATTTAGAAGTAATCAAGAAATTTGTCTTATTGCCAACGTGATATGAGTCTATAGGGTCGCATATATGGACATCGGAAAGTGGATAAATTGATCGTGCTGGTGTAGATTATATTGGATATAAATGAAACCAAATCCTAAATACGTAAATTTTGATATACATTTTATGGTAATTGATTAATTGAGAATTAATCATTTATGAATTAATTATTTTGGTTATGAACCGAAATGACTACTCTTAATATCATAAATGCCGTCTAGTGATTTCCGAAATCTCTCTAATATCTGATAACGTGTAGTTTTGGAAACTACTCGAGTACTTTTGGGTGTGCTTGAGAAGCGTCCCCTAATTAGGTTTTCCAAGAGGGTCTTGGAGAGCAAGCAATAGTAATTTGTTTGCTCTCTCATTCCCTTTGTGAGAAAACCTTAGAGAGAAAAGAAAGAAGAGAATCTCTGCTCGAAACAGAACTAGCATTTCGTAGCAGAGAAAGACGATCATCTTCCAGCTCCGAGCCCATTGGACGGACTGCGAGGTATTTTCGGCATTCACGTGGATACCTCTAGAGACGCGGATACTATTATGTGTTTTGGTTCTCAAACGCTAGTATTCTTGATGAAATTTTATTTCGTCACAGGTATAAACTCGTTTCTTGATTTGTTGGTTTTTGCATGGATCCTGCCGATGATTTCCTATATTTTCGCTGCGCATTTGATGTCATAGAAACCTAATAGTCTTACGATAGGGGACTTTTACAGTATATGCCTAAATATATAGATGTGGGTGAAGTTTACCATAGTCATTATTGACTCATTTTTTGGTTGTGATTGCAGTCTAACAAAGTATGATGACAAAGCTTTTTTTATGGCTCTATTTGAGGTGACAGTGGTGGTGAAAAAAGCACTTTTTTGAAAAAGGAGTTTTGGGGACTTTTTTTAGCAGTCAGGCCAGGGTAGCTTTCCGAAAATTGCTTTCTCGCAAAAGTGTTGTCCCCTTTTATTTTTGAGGGTTTACGCCCACCCTGATCTACGCGATACTCGATCTGCTCCGTATGCCGGCGAAGAAGGGATTATCGACGACAAAGCTCGTCGTTATGCTCGCCGAGATTCTCTTCGTTGCTGCCATCATTTAGTTTGTGATCCCCTTCCTCTTTGAATTTCTTTCTTGCGCCGCCCCTGCATTCAAATGCACCTCCACTCTTTGACTGCTCCTCATTACCTCTTCGTTGTCATTAACTTCATCATTTTCACAGTCTAGAAGCCCTCTGAAAATTCGAGCACTCCACACCGACTGCCTCCCAAAAGAAGAAAAATTCTAACCCTAACTTATTCCTCTCCATCCTCGAGATCTAGTCTCTTCTCACACCATTCATCTTCACCAAAAAAACTTTTTGTATTAGATTGTAAAAAATTCCTTTGTTTCATGACAAAAATGCCCATGATTTTAATTTCATCACCTACAACTTTCTGAATAAAAATCCTTTCGCGTCATGGCGAAAATAGCCGTGGAAATAAGATTTTTAATGATCTAGTTGGTCATAATTTACCTGCCTGCATCCAGAATGTGCTCAAGGCCGTTCTCTGCTGCTATAAAATTGAGTTTATTCACTTTTGAGTAAGATAATTCACGCATGACGAATGTGATGTTGTAGTGTAAATGTGCCATAACCGAACTCTAATGGATGAATGTTAGTGTGGAGTTCTTATGAAAATTCAAGATGCTGCAATGTTCATCAAGTGTCCAGCGAATCAAATAGTAATAAGGTCTAAATATAATAAAGAGAATTACAAACAATCATAATTTAAAAAAGCTTATTATATAAGCAAACAATTGCTAGCTGAATTAGAACAAATAGTGCTTCCACGAAATGGTCGGCGAGTACACCTTTCAAGTAGAACAAATTTGTAGATTTAGACCCTGATAATACGTTTCTTCACCAAATAAACAACAAAGATCAGATTAGAATTGGCACAAGTAATTAAGGTCCTAGGAAGACTAATGTTGCTGACTCCAGGCTTGAACAGATTTCTGCACTGGTTTGGACTTCTGGAGGGCGTAACTGCTTCTGGAGAAGTTGTGGCGCTGTGGGGGACATGAAAGGCTTGTTCAGCAAGCAACTTAGTAGCTGGAATGGTGGCAGTTGACTGGTCAGCAGGTTCAGAATCTCCGGAACAAAGCAAGACCCGCTGGTATGGTGCCTGCAGTGCTTGCAGGGGCTGCAGGTGGCTGTCCACAGTGGGCTGGTAGGAGGGAGGAACCGCCGATAACCACCTCGATAATGGGCAATTACAGACGGTTTTTGAGGAGTCACAAGGTAGTTATTAAGAGTTATAGATGGTTGAGTGGAAGTTGAGGGGAGATGGGATGTAGGCTGACAGGGGCAGCTGTGCAGTTTTTACTAGGGAAGTGGGCTGTTAGTGGGAGAGTGGTTTGAGGTGGTTATATGGTAGTTGTGAGTAGTGAGAGGAAGTTATGGTGGTTTTGGGATAGGTGTTGCAGTGGTTATGAGTAGTTTCATATGGTATTTATTGAGCGGTGGGGAAAAGTTATGGTGGTTTTATGAATTGAGAAAGATGTTATGGTTAGTGGGATGATGGGGAAAGGTAGTGCCTTGGCTTCAACACTGAGGGTTCATGGAAGCAGCACTGTGGGGGGATATAGAGAGCCGGGAAAATCTTCCCAAATTCTGCAATGATCTAAAAAGAGCCCTAAAATCCTATATGTAGGTTAGAAATGTGATGTAGGGTAGGCTATGGGGTGCACAAAACTTAGACTTCTAGGGGTGGGATGTGGATGCGACGCACTAATCCAAATCTAAATGCAATAAAAACCGTCGGTGATGGCGACAAAATAATTAGAACAATGAAATTCCAACCCACGCAGTTAATTGAAAGAACAAGAAAAACAAGCATTCAATTCAACAATTATTTAATTGCTTTTCTCCGCTCGGAGGGTCAAAGCTAAGCGCGCGACGAAAAGATTCCCCTGCAAATTATAAGCATATTGCAAGCAAATTTCTACAAGCACGATCCCTAGCAAATACGGTAGTCAATCCAATAATAATGTCAAATCAAATAAACCAATACAACAAGGGACTCACCAAAGTAGCAGACTGACCGAGGCACTGAAGATTTCGGAGCCGGATGCGAGGATCGGCGATCGAACGTGGTACCAGTGGCGTGGAAATGATGATGGTGGTTGTCCTCGACGGTGGATGGTGGGATCGGGCCGAAATGGGTAGATTCGACCACCTAGGTATAGATCAGGGTGATGGATGGATGGATCCGATATTTGGTAGCGGATCCGAACTAAAGGATGGAGTACGGGTGGAGGGAATGACAGATCGGGGGCTGAAATTCTCATATCTGGACTGATCTAGACAATTAGGGTTGTAGGAAAGTGGATCCACGGGAAATGGGGGCTGGGGAAAAAGGAACCAGCTGCTGGACTGCTGGTCGGGTGCATGGAGAGGTTTTAGAGGCGGCGGCAGTGGTCTGGGAGGGGGTGGCCGACTGTAGAGAGGAGGGGGAAGGGCTGTGGTGGCGGTGGAGGATGCGCCGACCTGTAGTAGTGGCGGAGGGAGGAGTTCGGGCGGTGGGGAGGGCTTGGGAGGGGCGGCCGGTTGTTTGCTGGAGGTGGATGTGGCAGATGGGGTGGGGGGGGGGGGCGTTGCTGGACAGATTCCAGCCGGCTGTAGAGGGGAAAGGGGGCGGTGGATGGAGGGTTTACGGTGGGGGAAAGAAGGTCATGGATGGGTAGTACCTTTGGGAGAAAATTGAGCGCGTGGGAGTCATCACCTAGGGTTCCACAGAGTCGGCACCGTGGGGTGATCGCGGGGTTCTGGGATAGAATTCTCCAAAACCTGCAATGACCTAAAACCAACCCACTACTAGCCTATTTATAATGAAATAAAAAACTAGGGCATCTCACCTTCAACGACTATGATTGGCTAAAGGTGGGGCCACTCAAAACACACTAAAATTCCGGGATAGAATTTTCCAAAACCTGCAATGACCTAAAATCAGCCCACTACTAGCCTATTTATAATGAAATAAAAAACTAGGGCATCCCACCTTCAACGACTATGATTGGCCGGAGGTGGGGCCACTCAAAACAAACTAAAATAAACAAAAACACATAAAGTAACATATGATTTTGACTCGCAACGCGGATCCGGACACATCCGCGGAGTCGAATCGCCGATCCGATCAAGCATTCCTGCGCGAATACACGAACGTGGGTCCCGCTTTGCGGCGAACCTCTCCATGTGCACAATTTGATGGATCCCCATCAAAATGTACATCGAATGACAATGATTGACCGATACAAAACATATATGAAATGTGCTTAAATAAATTACATAAAAATACGTAAAAATATTACATCGTTGCTTTGTACTCGACTGCAAACACGAATCTTCCGTACGACAACCCTAACTCCTACGAGTGTATACCCAAGCAGTCTTTTTGATAAAAGTCGGCCCGGCCGCAAATTATGAGCCCCATTAATAAGCTCCAAAGATTTTTTTTTTTTCAGTCTAAAGAATTAAGATGCAGTTCATAAAGTCCTCTCGATGATTCATTTGGTTTCTCGTGGATAGAATACATAGTTTTAGAAAGTGAGTCTCAAAGTTTTGATTCTATCTTACAGTCAGGGTTCCTTTTATGACCGATGCTGTTAAGAATTGAGAATGTGATGCTTGTTAATGCACTTTTGTTTGCCTCTTGAACTGGTAAAAGAGTTCAGGCTCACACTCAAGATTTTACCAAATCTATAAATTTAGTGTCTTGATTAGATGTTACACTGTGAATTGTTTGTCTTGGTCTAACTTATAATTTAAATGTCTCAGCTGCGTCAAAGAGATATGCGTCAGGATCCTAGCCTACGGAAGGCAAAGGTGACACCATTCTTCTACATCTTCTCTTATGCTAGTTAAGCCGGGTTAACACCATTCTTCTACATCTTCTCTTATGCTAGTTAAGCCGGGTTAACGTTTCTATTTTTTTCATTGTCTCTCTGGTATGCACATTTATTTGGTAATAATATTTTTTGCTAATATTTGCTCTTCTGCGGGCATGAGTATATGATATAAACAAAATGCACTGTAATTTAAGCAAAAATGTATAATTAGGGCTGGGTATTTATGGCATTGAGTTTATGTAACTCATGTTAGTATAAAGTATTGATAGATATTGGTTTAGTTTGAGGCTCTTGGCATCTTGCTATGTGAATAGGTGTTTTTATTGTACAAAACTTGATATTATAGATTGAGATTTTATTTAAGTTGTGTTTTCATGATTGAGATTTTTAAGTTTTTTCTTTCAACGCCCACTAAGTCATGGTTACCGGTAAACTAGGGTACCATGGATTCGCAGACCGTGAAAACTATGATGTATCTCATCAACAAAGAACCCTCATGTCCAATGGATAAGCTCTCTGAAGAGAGGTGGACTAGAATAGTGGTAAATCTCACTTATGGCCAGCCCAAAACTTGCATTTTATTAAATATCATTGCTCGTTTATTACATGCATGACCTAACCAATATTAGATGCATATGAGTCCTTACGATCTGCTAATTGCAGGTTGGATGGTTGTGAGCAAGTTTCCCAGCTCTATTTCGCTTTATTGAAGTTATTAGTATTGTGTCTTTATGTGTGATTGGGGATTTGGGGTTTTCCTACAATGTAATTTTATGTTTAATTGTCTTTTTATGTTCTATATAATGCCCTCTTGTGGAATGAATAAAAGACGTCAAGTATTTACTTTTTTTATTTCCAACATGGTATCAGAGGAAGAAGAGATTTCTGCTGAAATTTTTGGCCGAAAACATTCCTCTCCACTCCCCTCTAGAGCATCTGTGAGTCTAGGGCTATGATTATTTATATAAATGATTTTCATTTCAAATAATATAAAATTGTATTTATGTTTCAATTTCTTACTTGGATAAACATCATGTATGTCGTTTAATTTTTATTCCCGGCCTTAGATTATGTATTTATGTTTTTTTTTTGTAAACCACGTAAACCGAAACTATCCATTTGGTTCGGTTCGGTTCGGTTCCAAGGGAAGCCGCTCAGAGCCTGTGAACTCAAGCATATAAGCACACCAATTTCGATCACCGCTCTCAAGAACACTAATCTCAGAACCGAGGTCATCTTCATTCTAGAAGAAGTCCCCCCTTGCAATAGTCAGGTTAGTGTAGCAATCCGCCAATGATATACTTGCTCAATCTTATAATCTCAAAGGCCGGAGACCCCATTTCTAATGTCGAGAACTACCCAATTCTACGAAACTCGATATCATCTATCTGCAACCGCAGTATTTTTTTTTCATTACCTTTTAAGTATTTAATTATATCGGAATTAATGAAATTAATGCTAAACTTGAAAGCCTTGTTTCCAGGTTCCATCACCAGTATTCTCATCTTCTTCTTTGGTATTATTAACCTGAATGCATAGCTGCTTGCCCTGCAAGTCTGCAACTTCGTCCTAATTCCATGGATTCCATCTGCAGTTTCTGTATGTGAAGAAAGTCGAAGTCGAAGATTACAAGATCTTATGCTTGGCCCGAGTCGAGGTGAGAGATTTCAACATGGATGTGATCGGAATCCTGGGCGGCTGGTGGGTTTTCCAGACATCAAGATCTCGCGGGCCGTGAATTCACCGGAATAATTCCGCGCGGTGCCCGGAGTACATACGCACACAACAAAGCGGTGAAAGCTCCCTTTGACGCCGCCCCGCTGATAAAGACCCAAATTCTAGTCCACACAGGTGCCTGTTCTTGTATTGATTGATGCCATTGGTGACCATGGGCTTGGAATCCTGAACATCAAATTACAAATATCATGCAGAGGAAATTTAATGGAGATTTATCAAGTGCCCCCTGTATAGTTTTCACTGTGTTTATATTGTTTTTTATATGGTGTATTGACATGTATGGCTAATGCAAGTATATGAGAACTATATCCGCCGGTGCTAATTGATCGAAGTTGCGTGAGGGCGACGTTCGTCGGTGCTTAACTACTTCGTCGATTATGTTTCTTTTTTTTTCTCGGAGAAAGACGACTAGACGATTCTAGAAAGATTCAATTGATCGGAGCTAATTAATGCCACCGATCTTCATTTATTTGCACCTCACTTGATGCATTGTCTTCGGAATGAATATTTACTTGTCTCGGGCCTCGAAGGATTACTAGCCTACGACGCATTCTTCTCGAGCTTGCGGAATCGAAATTACATGGATCATCCTTGTGAGTCAGTTGCCTTCTCCAGTACGCAGTGTTGATGCTCAGACCTCATCCTCGCTCTGTCATTGTCATCGTTATTGCACGCTGAAGAAGGCAAGTGATGTGAGTACTGTGACATGGGGCAGGGGATCGCTTTTCTGATTGCTCGTATCACATTAAATAAAATTTATTAAAAATCATCTATAAATTTTAATTAAAATAATGACAATTAGTCCCAAAATTGCATGACAATCACAGTTATTTAAGGAATATAATTAATTTAATTAAGAATTAATTAAAATATTCAAATGAGTAGGAAAGCTTGCTACTCACATTCACATTGGAGATTTAGGTTGCGTTTGGTGTGGCTTATCGTGCTTATTTGCTCTAGTGAGGTTGAACAAAAATGTTATTATCATACCAAAATCTTATGCCCAAAATTAGTTTCTTTTTTTGGTAGCAATAGTAACATTTGTGATACCAAACATACGTTCTATTACAATGATGTTTTTTTCCAACCCAACCGGAGCAACTAAGCTGCGATAAGCCGCGCCAAATGCAGCCTTAGGCTCTGTTTGGCACGGTGGTGGCGGTCGTAAATGCCTGAATTAAAACGTCATTTGTTAAGGATAAACTAACAAACGTCATCCGTTTGAACATAAAAGCAGATGAAGTTCCTAATGTGAGTGTTAACAAATGACAATTTAACCCTTATGTTCATAACCACCACCACTGTGCCAAACAGAGCCTTAAGGTTATAAATGCAAGATCAAAAAGCACTTAAAATTAAGCAAAAAAAATTCAAATTTTAATACCAATTTACATGCCTTTTCATTAGAATGTGAACTTACACAAATATTCAGAATTAGAAGAGGCAGCAAATGACTAATTAATTTGAAGTGCTTGATAGAATTGTTACGTGGAAATGCCCAGTCATTGCTCCACACAGTGGCGGATTCAGAGGGGGGCCCGAGGGACACTAGCACCCCCATTATTTTTCAAAATGGTTGGTGTATTTGAATTCCTCTCGTCGAGGCAATGGATTTTGAGTACTTATACATCAAAAACGGTGGTCAGATAAGGGAGATACAACTCCGATAAGATTGAAACGTTCAAATTTTTTTTTTGAAGGAAGTTGATGTCTGACCCTACTTATTAAAAATTTTAGAACACAGTGACACATTCAAAAAAAATTATGTGCACCCTCATTATTAATTTTCTGGATCCGCCACTGGCTCCACACAACTATGAACTCAAGTTGTTCATAAAACGATCCCAACTCCTCTTTCTTTTCTACTACGAGTATAAGTCGGGACGGGTCTGATTATGGTCAGCTCGTCTGTGACTCTGTGAGCTGTGATTCCCATTAATCTGCAGTAATATTGAACAAATTGTTATGTGAATGCTTTATTTTTTTTATTAAAAAATTAAGGGAATTGTTAAAAGCACCGCATTTTTGGCTAATCGCACCGCTTTGTTAAAAGCACCGCAGTTTTTCACATATTGTTAAAAGCACCGCATATTGTTATCCGCACCGCAATTGAGATAAACGCACCGCACTTAATTTATGAATTAAAATAGGTTCTCATTGAATTACAATATTAATATATACTCAATAGAAAAAATATTTGATACAAAAAACCATCAAATGTGTTGTCCAAATTATTATGCTCTTTTCTTCAAATATTTGTGATCTTCATCAACGACATCTATAATATGGACCAATAATACTTGTGGCACAATCCACGATGAGGACCAATAATATTGCAACAATTTACTTCTAAACATAGAAACAGTAATGAACTCTCAAAAAAATTTCAGAAGTCCTTTAACATATGTGATTGTTAACCGCAACTCTTTATTAGCTAGTCACACCCAAAAATCTCCTAACTTTTCGCGTCTTTTCGAAATACGCCTTGTACACGCAACTTTCGTGTTGAACACTTTTCCTGAAATTGCATGTACAAGGCGTATTTCTGAAAGGCGTAAAATCTGAGCGTGACGAGAGGCGGCGTTGGCGCTGATATCTGCCGGTGTCGGCGACGGAAAGGGCTGGAGGAGGCGGGAGGAGCCAGCGACGCGTCAGGAGGCGTGAGGAGAAGATCGGGATTTTAGGACTGCGATGCGAGGAAGCAGCAGTGCGGTGCGGGTATATTTTTAGAGTGACAAATTTTAAGTGTTAAAAGACCAGAATGCGGTGCGATTAGCCAAAAATGCGGTGCTTTTAACAATTCCCAAAATTAAACCAACACTTTAGGAAGAACCGGACCGAACCGGCTCTGTAACCGTAGCGGTTCTTATAGCTCATAAGTGGAGCGAAGTTCACCTCACCGGAGCCATTAATGGCGGGAATGGAGGAGACTGATGATTCCGAGAAGACGCAGGCGGTCGAGGAGGATTGCTTGTTTGTGTGGCACGAAGAATCGAAGCTCTACTTCCATGCGAGGTTCGTTTTCCGTGGAAGACAATTTCCTTTTCTTTTTGTTAATTTTGGGTGTTGATTTTAGGGTTTGTGGTTTTGTCGTCGGTTCAATTTCTTGCAGGCACCATTTTTATTTTCTGTAGTTTAGGGGATCGATTTTTCAAAATTGATGAAATTTGTGAGATATATGATTTGATTGTGTGTAGAACACTCTGAAAATTCTCTGTAATTTGATGAATCTTGTAACGCATAATCATCACTTTTAAGAAATATTTTCTGGTATAAGCAGCCAAATGTGACTGCATGCATCTGCTGGCGCATGAGCGAAAAAACTTAAATGAAGGTGGCGAACTCAGGGGCGGATCCAGGAATTTCAACAAGGCGGGGCCGAACCGTTCGAGAAGTTTGAGAGAGTCGTCAATGAATGCGGTGTTGGAATTTGATTTTCAAAAATAAATGAAGTCACATAGCAGCTGATTTTGTGTGCGTGAGGGGCACTAATTAAAAATTTCAACCAAGATAATATTTATGTATTTAGTGCACTTATCTATGTAAAAAATATTAATTAGAAGATCACATGCTCCTAATTCTTAAATTCCGCTCATGTGATAATTGGCCCTCTACAAAGCTCGCTCACTTGACGCTGCGCCTCCTGTTTCAAGGAAATCGCAACCCCTCATTCTTGTCCGTGATTGCTTCGTTCTTGCATCCAGCTAAGTATGTCATTGATCTTTATTATTACATTTGTTTCAAAAAAAAATGTATATATTTAAAGATCAAAATATGAAAAAAAGGAATAAACATCTTAAAATATTAAAACATACTACTTAACATATTGTTTCCTTTAAGAGAAGAGCTTATCGATCGGCCTTAATCTCGTGTACTCTTATAGGACACACCATTAAAATAAGCAAAATTAGTTAATTGGATTGATGGAGAGGGAGAGGCGGTTATTGCCAGGCTTATGCTCCGTTTGTTTGGGTGTTTTTTCGCCAAGCAAATGCTATTTTTTTGACACTTTGAATAACTTCCATTATGAACTACAATCCTCCAAACCGCCGTTTTAGGCCTGCTTCCAACGCAAGGAGAGAGTTTCATTCAAGGACACTTTTTATCTTCATTTCCAACTGCCACCACCCATCCAAACAGACCCTTATTCTACCGGGTAAGAGAGTGAAATATACCAGTTATGAGAGAGAGAGAGAGTAATGTGAAGGAGTTAGAAATTGCATGTAGGGGTCTTAGGATGTGTAAAAAGAGAGAGCTAATGTGTGAATGAGTGAGGTCCCATAATACATTCAAGAGTTGGAAGTATATCTATTGTTGATTGGGATTTTTTCCCCTCTTTTAAGTTTGCTTCATTTGTACCACAATTTATGATTGAATAAATTATTCTTTTCCATTTCCTTGCTTATTCCATCATCAACATCATGCTGTTTTTGCAATCTTATAATGTGTCATATGGTTGTCATACTGCATCTAATTTTAATGAGGCTCTTAAGTGTAATTTTATTTTATTTTCTCTCATGCATACCTTACATGTAAAATAATAGTTAGGGTCCCTACTCCAAAAAGAAGGGGCTCATGTACTCTCAAGAAATGATGATTCCTGTAGAATAAGGAACCGTTTGGGAGATTATTACCAATTTATCCTTTGGGAAATGGAGTCCCACTATTCGGTGGGCAGTGAAGCAAAAAATAGTTTTTTGGCATTTCCCACCACACTGGAGCTCTGAAATGAAGATTTACCAAATACTTCAAATTTTTTGGTCATGTTTTATCGCACCGAAGTGGAGTTAAAATATCTAAATAAACAGAGCCTAAGACAATCATTGAGGATTAACAGCCACTTAATTTTTAATTTTATTTGTTTCATTTCTCTTGAAGAGGTGTCTTGGCGCACTGGTTGAGGTATTGTTGTGTGACCATGAGGTCATGGATTCGACTCTTGGAAGCAGCCTCTTGCAAAAATGCAGGGTAAGGTTTGCCTACATTTCACCCTTGTGGTGGGACCCTTTTCTGGACCCTCGTTGTGCGGGGATGCTTTGTGCACCGGGCTGCCCTTTTTTTATTTGTTTCATTTTCCTTGTGGTGGGACCCTTCCTCTGACCCTCGCCGTGCGGGGATGCTTTGTGCACCAGACTGCCCTTTTATTTGTTTCATTTCCCTTCTCACAGTACTGGATTCTACCATGACCCATACGCTGGATGGTATTACAGCTGCAGTGATGGCCTTTATTACACATTTGAGAATGGAACTTATGTTCCTCTTACATATAATAAGGTACTTTCTCTACTTGCCGCAACAGTTTCATGGTTAAAATCAAATTTTACCCCAAATTTATGTTTAATGGTTTAATTTTTCAGGAAGAGAAATGTGCTGTTCCTAAATGCACAAGTTCTTTGTCAAGTGAAACCGCACAAGATTATTCATGTATATGCTCTCTGCTGCAAGACAAACACCATATGTTTTTTAGAATAATTTACTAGGGAAGAATCATTATATTGCATCTTCCCTCTCTGTAATCTGTGTTACTTGGCCTTTAGGCCATTTAAAAAAAAAAGAGAAAACATTAATGTTTACGTACCAATAAAAAAACAACTGGCTGCACTATAATCGAAAGCAGGATACAATTTCACAAGGTATGCTTGCACAAATCTCTTAGGGAGTTAGGGGCTACACCCCCCCCCCCCCCCAAGGTTCACTCTCCAAGTGAGTTTATTAAAGACATGACAAGATGAGCTAATTCTTCCCAACTCTCCCTTATATAGAGGAGACACTCTAAGAAGTGCGTATTTGTATCATTATGCATGCTATTTTAGTTGAGATACGTCATATGCCCTTGTTTCCATCTTCTATTTCTTTGCATGATCCATTGTCTACTTCATTCTCGTTTGTATTCATAATGGCCCTAGTCTCCACAATCAGTTACTGGCATAACATCTTATAATCTCTATTTTACTTCAATACATAGAGTCATTCATATGTTTTTTAATTGTCAAATGGTATGCATGCAAGTATCTGTTTTTTTTTGTAAAGCAGAAAGTAAGAGTAATTTTCTGTAGTAGGCTTCCCACAGCATTCTCCAAATGATGGAACTACCAGTGAACCACCACCTTCACAATGGTTTGTGAAGTGCTCTCACTATTTATCTCATTCCAAATAGTAATTTGTTGATGCCCTTCTAACATCATAATTATCTATTACAGGATTGAAGAGACACTGATTGACCTTTATTTATCAGGATATAACAGTACAGAAGTTGCCCCTGATAGCTTAACGGTTTCCCCAGAAAATGGCGAGTGTTAAAATTTGTTTACATTATATGATTCTTTTAGTTTTCTGGATATTGTGAGAAAGCCGTCACCAAGCATGTTTTTCCTCTATTGACCAGAACAGAGTTATTGGGTCCAGTGCAGAGGGCTAACTGATCATTTAGATTCGGATGAGCTACCTGTTTATCCAAATGGCACAGAGAATCAGCAAAGTGATGAGTGGGATCCAACCATTGAACAAAAAATGGATGTGTTAACTGACATAATCTCGAGCAACGGTATGTGGTATAAAATAACATTAACATTTTCTATCTCTTTTTTATTAATTTGGCATTGTTGGAGCTTTTTGGTTAAGGTATTTGATGAGAATTTTGCAACTTTGGTTCATGGAATTGATACTGACTCATATGCTCATATCTATACTAGTTTAAAATGGAATCCCTTGCAACATGCCAACACTGTTAGATGCGCTACATATAAAAGAACTGGGTTCGTATGGAGTGTTAACTATCATCGGCTTGGCCTAACAGGAAAAGGTAATGTGGTATTAGAGTGGGTAGGTCTTCGCCGTTCCCTCCGCCTGTGCCGATTGTCGCGTTTTTCGCTCGATCCCGCCGATCGATCGATCGCAGTCCTCTGCCCGACTGCGGCTCCATCCCGTCGGTTTCTTTTCCATCCTAACCGCCTGCGCTGGCTACACTGATTGCTTTTCGATCCTGATCGTGCTGCTCCATCCCATCCGCTGCCTGCAGAGCCGCTGGTTTCTGATCATCGTCGGAACCTCCTTCTAGGTTATCGCTATCAGATCTACTCTCGTTCGAGCTCGTTGTGTTCTCCCTTCTCCTTGCTACATCAACTTGTTCGCCGCCCTTGCTGCTGTCTTCCTCCTCTCCAACGCTCTTCTACTCCTATGAGGCCCTTTCTTCTCGCTGCTACCTCTGCTTGCCCCGATGGCCTCATCTCAGATTTTGTACCTTCTGAAATCCGATATCAACCTTAATGGAATAAAGTACAAGCAATGGTCTTCTACAATTCAAGTGCTTCTTCGAGCATTGTAACTTTGGGGTCATCTTGATGAATCCACTCTGGCTCCCGTTGACAATGCTTCCTCTCCTTCTGCAACCAGTGGGACAGATGCGTCATCTCCTTCTATCACTAGCGCGACCCATTCCCGTTGAGATCTGGGATCATCTACGCCGGCTCTATTTATCTTCCAGTCAGGCGCAAAAGTACTCCTTGGTGCAGACACTTGCTTCCGCCTATCAGCACGACCGCTCCGTTCAGACCTTTGTTGCGGAGCTCAATGACTTATGGCGCCAGCTGGATGGGATGTCTACCTCTGGTTGCCCCACGTGTGCTCGTTGCACCACTATTACTGAGGAGAGGCATCACCTACGCATGTATTAGTTCCTCATGCATCTTCGACCTGAGTTCGAGTGTTTTCATGCTCAGCTGATATACCAGGTTGCTCCTTCATCCCTACGTGACTGTCTTGCTGTTGTTGCTAAGGAGACCCGTCTTCACTCTTTGGAGGGAATGCGCCCTGCCTCCTCTCCACACTCAGTTCTCGTTGCTCCTCAGCACGACTTCTTGATACCTGATCCACCGGTCTTACCTCTTCCTTCTAGTTTTAGTGCACCTGCTCCGTATCGCCCGTCTTCAACGACTTTGCCCAGTACTTTGCCAGGTGAACCCCCAGGCTCCAGGCCATCACATCGTTGTGTTCCCCGCTGTCATTACTGTCACAATTTGGGACACATTCGTTCGGAGTGCCGCAAATTACAGCATGCCCAAAGACAGCATGGGGCACCTCATCGAGCTGCTCCTATCCTTCCACTTCCTTGTGACAGTCCTACCTCTGTTCCTAATCAGATCATACAACTCGTTCAACAACTCTCTTAGAGTCGTGCCTCGTCGTCCTTGGCATCTGTTGTCAGCCATGACTCTGTTTTTAGACCGACTCAGTGGCTGCATCTGCCTCTGCTGGTATCACTAAGGCTTCCTTGTTACTTGATTCTGGTGCATCTTTTCATATGCCCTTTGATGCAGCTCCCTTACATTCATGTCGGTCTGTTTCTTTTGACCTACGTGTCATCACTGTTAATGACACCACCTTGTCTGTTGCTAGTTGTGGTACCCTGCATACCACTCATTTTCACATTTTCGATGTTGTCTATGTTCCTAAACTTTCCATGAACCTCATATCAGTTAGTCAACTTGCTTCTCAAGGTTGTCTTGTTATTTTTGATGCGTTTTTTTGTGTAATGTGCAGGATCGTCACACAGGGACACTCATTGGAACTGGTCGTTGTCGTAGCGGGGTTTATGTGTTCGACCATCTCCGGCTTCCCTCATCCACTTCACTACCAGCTTCCTCTGTTGCAGCTCCCATTTGTCTTTCGTCGGTCAGCTTTCCGCATTGGCATCACCGTCTTGTCCATCTCAGTGGAGCTTGACTATCCTTTCTTGTTCGTCAGGGTCTCTTAGGTCGTGTCTGTTGATTGCCCGCACTCATGTACGGGTTGTAAGCTTGCCAAACAACTACAACTCCTTTATCTATCCAACGAATCTCAATCATCCTTTCCTTTTGCTTTAGTTCACTCTAATATATGGGTATTTGCCCCCTTTATTTCAAAAGGTGGTCATCGTTATTATGTTATATTTGTTGGTGATTTCTCTCGTTATACTTGAGTTTATATGTCTATCCGCACGTTTCGCTCCGATTTGGGGGGATACCTATCACATGTTTTTCATGATCTTTTGGCCTCTCATGGTACTCTACCTCAGCTCTCCTGTCTTAGTGCTTATTCTCATAATGGAACTGCCAAAAGGAAGCATTGTCATATCATTGAGACGGCCCGTACTCTTCTTATTACCTCTCATATGCCTCCACACTTCTGGGTTGAGGCCATATCCACTGCGGTTTATCTTATCAACCTCCAACCATCTACTTTCTTATAGGGTAGCAGTCTTGGTGAGCGTCTGTTTGATCTTCCTCCTCTTTATGATCACCTACGTGTGTTTGGTTGTTTATGTTATGTTCTTTTTCCTCCTCGTGAGCCCACCAAATTATCTGCTCAGTCCACCGCTTGTGTTTTCCTTGGTTATAGCTTTGAGCACAAGGGTTATAGGTGTTATGACCCTGTAGCTCGTCGTATTCGTATCTCTCGAGATGTTACTTTTGTTGAAGACCCGCCCCTTTTTTGTTTCATCCTTGCATTCGTTTTCTTCTTCCTCTACTCACACTTTTACTACAGTTTATGACGTTCTTTTTCTCTCCATACCACTGTCTGTGTCACATTCCTCTGAGTTACCTTACACCCAGTCTCCACCGGGGTCACCGTCTCCTGTCCTTCTTCCTGAGTCATCTTCACAGTCTCCTGACCTCCCTGTCCAGGTTTGTTCTCCTGTTCTTCTTGAGTCATCTCCACAGTCTCCTGATCCTTCTGTCCAAATTCGTGCCCACCTTTTCCTCAGCACTATGCTTGGCACTATGCTCGACGGTCTTGTCCTACAGATGCGTCATTTGCCCCTCTGCCCCCGATCTCTTCCAGTGAGCTACCTGTGGATGATCCCCCAGTACGACGCTACCCCACTCGTGATTGGTACCCACTAGATCGGCTCAACCTTGCTACTCAGCTGCTTGATCTATCAGTCCTTGACCTATCAGCCCTTGACCTATCAGCCCTTTTAGTGTCTACTTGTGGTGTTCCAGAGCCTAGTACCTACAGGGAGGCTGCCTTGATTCCTGAGTGGCAGGCCGTCCTGTCTGATGAGTTGGGTGCTTTGGAGCGCACCTCTACTTGGGATTTAGTTCCTTTACCTAATGGTACAACCCCCATTACGTGCAAGTGGGTCTTCAAAGTGAAGACTCACTCGGATGGCACAGTAGAGAGATGCAAGGCCCGATTGGTGGCATGTAGTTTTTAGCAGGAGCACGGTCGAGACTATGATGAGATCTTTACTTTTGTGGTTCACATGACTAATATCAAGACCCTCATTGCCGTCACAGCCGTCTGTCAGTCGTCCTTGTTTCAGTTGAGTGTGAAGAATGTTTTTTTCACGGTGACTTGCATGAGGAGGTGTACATGCTTCCACCCCCCAGGTCTGTCTACCGCTCCTAGTCTTGTCTATCGCCTCCGTCGAGCACTTAATGGTCTCAAGCAGGCTCCTCGAGCTTGGTTTGAGCGCTTTAGTTCAGCGGTTCTTGCAACTGGTTTTCAGCCGAGTCATTATGATCTCGTTTTGTTTGTTTACTCCTCATCACGAGGTCGGACTCTTCTCATGTTGTATGTGGACGACATGATTATTACTGGTGACAATGCCTTCAATATTGAGTTTGTCAAGCATCACCTTCAGTAGCAGTTCCAGATGACTGATCTTGGCACACTGCGTTACTTCTTAAGCATTGAGTTATCTGCCACTCCTACTGGCTACCAGTTATCTCAGTAACGCTACACGTCAGACTTATTGGCCCATGCTGCTTTGTCTGCCACTCGCACTGCTGTTACTCATATGGAACTTCACCTGCAGCTGCGTCCGGATGAGGGATCTCCTCTTTCTGATCCGACACGATACCATCATCTAGTTCGGAGCTTGGTTTACCTCACCATTACTAGACCTGACATTGTCTTTGTTGTTCATATCCTGAGTCAGTTTGTGAGTGCTCCCACAACAGTTCACTATGCTCACTTGCTGCGTGTCATCCGATATCTTTGTGCTACTATGAATCGTGGTCTATTCTATCCCTGCAGCAGTTCTCTCCAGTTACACGCATATTCTGATGCTACATGGGCCAGTGATCTTGTTTATCGTCGTTCTGTCACCGGTTTTTGTCTCTTCTTGAGCTCTTCACTCATTGCTTGGAAATCCAAGAAGCAGACCGGCGTCTCTCGTTGGTTGCTTGTTGATCTTGGCGCTGCTCCTTCTGGTCCTATCACTCTCTACTGTGACAACACCAGAGCCATCTAGATTACCCTGAATCCAACCATGCACTCGCTCTCCAAGCACATTG
The DNA here is from genome assembly GCA_039513925.1 of Platanthera zijinensis. Lineage (NCBI taxonomy): Eukaryota > Viridiplantae > Streptophyta > Magnoliopsida > Asparagales > Orchidaceae > Platanthera > Platanthera zijinensis. Next base: position 24,767,590 of record CM077082.1, on the reverse strand, counting down.
GTGTTGATGTCTTCTTTGTTCGTGATCAACACATTCAAGGTACTCCTGTTCCTCATTATGTTTCCACCGATTGCCAGCTTGCCGATTTGCTCACTAAGCCTCAGACTCGCGCTCAACAGGAATTTATTCTCTACAAATTCTCGATGTATGATCCCTCGTAAATTTGAGTGTGTGTGTGTGTGTGGGGGGGGGGGGTGTTAGATGCGCTACATATAAACGAACCGGGTTCATATGGAGTGCTAACTATCATCGGCTTGACCTAACAGGAAAAGGTAACATGGTTGGTAACCGGGTTAATTTGAATTCTTCTCGTCTATACTATTTAAAAGGGAAGCCTCTGTAACACCATCTAACAGATGAGATCATTGAATGATGCTGGTCCGGTCTGGTGTTTGATTTTCGTGTGGGTAAGTCTACTTGACGATCTAGATAGTTGAGCGCTCTATCATTGAGCGGGTTATGGACGAGCGGTCCATCATTGAACGAGTGATCGTTGATCGCCTACTACTTAGTCCAAAATATCGCTCCCCACTGGACAATCATCGGGTTGTGCTTAACATGCTCGACGATTTTCTAGTGAATGTACTATCGTCAAGCCGCTATGTACATATTTTTTATAAATCGAAGCAATTGAATATTTATTATTCCTAACTAAATATTTATTAATGTTAATTGCATTATTTTATTAATTAGTAAAACTAAATATTTAAATTAGTGCGAGCAGTCTTGCACGGCATCCCACGGTGCACTGGCAGCAAAATTATCTCCCCTGCTCTCCATCCCATGTTTGTAGTCGGCGAACCATAATTTTTCGGGGATTGCGACAAAGGGAGTACTAATGTTGTCGGCGCACTGGGGCTCCCGTGCACGACTGCTTGTTTTTGTTTATGCATGTCTCTGTAAGCTCGAATAAAGATTGACACTTATTCAAATATATTTCAGAAGAAGAAAAATGGCAAGCTCAGTATGGCCAGGTAACCCAGATAGCAGATGAGGAATTTCCACCTTTCTCTGCAGTGGATCTTTGGGATTGGGAAATGGTTATGGAAACCACAAAGAAGAATCATGTGGCGAGGTTGATAGGAAGGTTGAGCAAACGGTCTAGTAAGCCGCATCCCTCTGTGTCTGCTATTAGTGGTCTTCTTAAAACAGCAACTGTTCGTGAGGTTCATCTGAATTTAGTCCGTGTTGCATCAGGCATGTATTCTGTTCTGATTACTTTTTTTCTGATTAGAGATATGATCGTACGATTGATATGATACATATGCTAAATATCAGAACTTATGGAAGTACTTTCTGAGTTGTAACAGTGGTAACCTCCTGATTCTATTCAAATATTTTGTATCCACCAATCTGAAAAAAAACGCATTTTGAAGTTTTAACAACGTAATATTACAATTGATAGAAAAAAAATTAAGATTTTTGAAATCGGGACATCAGCCGAGCAATGCTGGTCTTACCCTGGAGGATTAGAGGCGGCTTTATTTTATATTCAGTCATATTAGTGGTCTATGTACCATTATATGTTTTTAAATTTTAAATAAGCATTATCAGTAGGTTGCTACTTCATATTTGTATAAGAAACAATGAAGTCTATGATTACAATGTTGATAGGCTCAAACAGTTTCTTCTTTGGCGTCTTTTGTTAACTATATGCTAAAATTACATTGTGCAAAACTAAATAAACATCAATATTGTGACAGATTGTGTTAGGATAGTTATATGAATGATATGGAGACTGCTGCTGATTTTGTTTTTAATTGAAATTTGTTTTCATAATTTGCTTCCTACATATCAGATTTAAGGAGTTTGTTCCTTATCTTAAACTGTGAGGACAAATTTCGTACATTCAAGTGCAATTGAGCTTTCTTAAATGATTTCATAATTTGTTTTCTTGACTTTTTATCACCATTTTCTAGATATTAATGACAGGTTTCATTCTTCTTGTTCAGGGAGAGTTTACCGGTTAAGGAGCCCAAATATAAAATACTTAGTTTCCTTATCAGCATATGATTCTTCCAATCCTACAAAAGATTGGGACTTCCCTGATATTTTTGCTAGTGATCATGAGTATGGTGGAGTTCTTCATGATCAAGACCGCAGTTTAGATTGGGTCGACCACACAACTTCTTCCACTACTATTAATGAACTTCCTTGCATGGATAAAAAGGTAACTGATTTGTGCTTGTTCTTGTAAGGTTTATGCCTACGAAGCACGGATACTTAAAAATGCTCTGTGTATCGGCTCAAAATCATATCGGATACGGGAAATGCCCGGAAATGCGTTTCCGAAACTCTAGGAAATTCCCGTGCGGTAAAAGTTCCGTTGCTTATTCATTTCACGACTTAGCTTTAGGTTTACGTGATTCATCGTGCGCCCGAAGTTCTCCCGCATCGCATCGTTGTTGAGAGGAGAGATCTCTGTGTTGAACCTCTCCGGCATCACGCCTGTCGAAGCTCTCCGACATCACGCCCGTCGAAGCTCTCCCCACTCTTGTTTTTGCTCCACTGCCTCTCCAGACCCCGCTCCCTGTTCTCAATCATGCCCTGCTCGTATGCCCTTCCTCTTCTTCTTCTTCCTCCTATTCTTCTTCTTCCACCTACGCCCCTCTTCTTCCTCCCCCTCCTCCTCCTCTTCTTTTTCTTTTTCTTCTTCTTCTTCTTCTTCCTTTTCTTCTTCTTCCTCTTCTTCTTCCTTTTCTTCTTCCTCCTCCTCTTCTTCTTTCGGGTTTTGATCATTGTCATTTCCAATATCTTGCTTTTTTTAGAAAGATACCCAAGATTTATTCCTATAGAGCTTAACTTATAACTTATGTTTGTTTAAAGCGCCTCCAAGTTATATTTTGATGATCTAAAACTTTAGATGAGTATTCCGGCATGCCAAGGCATGATGCCTAAATTTCAATCCATCAAATGCAACTTTATCATGTCATAACCGTACAAAATGTCTCCACATGGCCAATCAATGCATCTAGTATTGGTTTGATTTCAGTTGTAAATAGGTCAATTGCATTGCATAACACATTATAATTATCTTGCATACTATCTCTAAACATGGTCAATCATTGCACAACACATTATTTAGAACTTATCATATGTATGGTCGATGTTGTAGTCTTATTAAATTTTTTTTGTTACAATTCAGGATATGTACACTTAGTTTGGTAGGTATCTTATTTTTATATTAATCAATACTTACATTAAAAAAATAAAAAAAATAAAAACGTTTCTTGTATCCTTATTTTTTGAAAAATCATGTTTCTCGTATCCGTTTCGTATCATGACCCGTATCTCGTTTCCGTCCCCATGATACATAGGTTTATGCCAATATTGTTAGGTACATTTGTATAAAACTTGTTCAACGGGCGATTTTTAAATTATTTTGGTAGCCCTAAGCTATCTCATATATATTATTATTAATAAGAGACATTTTCTACACCATCAAATTAATCATGATTGCCAATATAATATATATTTTTCTTATATATATAAGCCATCACATAAATATATAGTTTAAGATAAAGAAAATATAGTAAAATTAAATAAATAATATAACATAAAAATAAAATAATAATAAAAAGAGAGAGAAAAGTAGAAAATATGTCAAAACTATAAATAGTGCTATGTTATTTACAAATGGTAGTTTCCTTATAAATCAGGTAAGCTTTGTCTTTAATTGCAATTGTAGTGCTAGCAATTAAAAAAGGAACTTCCATGATTTAGGGATTAGAGATTTGGGGAACTTCAACTTATTTGTTATGAAATCTTAGGTGATTTAATTATGACATTAGCTATGTTATCAAAGGCGCAAGGCGCATAGGGGTTTTGGAGCCTAGACGCTGGCGCGCGCCTGAGGCACGTGAGGCGCAAAGAAGAAATAAATAACTAAATGTTATTTATTAAATACCAAATCTAGACTGGCGTGTTGGGCTAGTAAATTTCAACATCTGATCTGCATTTCAATGTGTTGATTGTGCTTCAAAATTTAAGATGCTTCTTTGTAAGCAATGCGAAACTTTCTGCAGTACACCGCACTGCGCTTCTTTCAGTTTTTGCAAAATTATATAAGCCTTATGCTGGGCATAACCAGAACTCCCACTTAACAGAAGTTCAAATGAACAATCAAATGCTTGCATAGTTTTAAATTTCTCGACTTGAACTATGAAATGGACTAAGAATAGACATTTGATTATCCCATTATGAATGTTATGACAAAATAAATAAATAAAATTGAAAATGTTAGGAATCTACCTCACAATACCAACTGTCCCGAGCCGCAGATTCTTGCCTTATTTTTATCCTTGATTCTTGCCTCTTTGCTTTAGAGACTGATATCAACCGATCAGATAGCACCTTCATTCGCTGCTTCAGAACAATAACGAGGCAGATGTTAACTGGAATTCAACGTTAGATACTTACTGCCGCACCTGCCATTATAATACCATGTTCTACTATGCACTGCTACATACTATTAGTGGATAAAATAAGTTTATTACTAAAGCACAATCAACATAATGACAATAACTTAACATCACATAGTATGTAAGCTAACATGTCATCTTAACATAGTATCACCTATCATAGAAGCACAATAAACATAAATGTCAAAGGTAGTGAATTAATGTATCTAAAGATTATAAATTTGTTTTTCAATTTTTTTTCTAAAGATTATCAAAATGTGAATCCTTGGGCTCGTCATCATTAAATATTAATTACTCGTCCTCTGAATCAATTATGGCTTCATCTTCTTCACTATAATATTTTTCTTCTTCATTGTACTCAGCTTCTTCATCCTCGACATCATGTGTAAGGATTGCAGGAGTGGGAGCTCTCATCTTAGATGTGCTCCCCTTGATAATTATCTTTGTTCATGTTTGGATCACATTCTTTCCTTTGGAAAAGCACGTCTAGTAGATGTCCTCTTCTACTCTAGTGGTCCTAGTGATACTGTGATATGGAGCAGAGACGAGCACGAGCTTTGGGCCCGTTCGGGGCTGATTTGGCGACTTACCATATATGACGTGCATGGATCGACGATCGGACTCTGCAGATGTGTCCGGATCCGCGTCGTGAGTCGAGATCATATATTAGTTTATTTTTATTGGTTTATCTTCATGTATTTTGGTGGCCTCTCCCACCGATCAATTATAGCCGTTGATAGGGATGCCCTAGTGTCTTGTTTTATTATAAATAATGGTCTAAGAGGCTGAACCAAGGCATTGCAGGTTTTGGAGAGATTATTCCCGGAACTCTGCGATCACCCCTCGGTGCCGACGCCGTGGAACCCTAGGTGATGACTCCTAGGCGCTCAAACTTCCCCCCAAGGTACTACCCATCCATAACCTTCTTCTTCCCCCTCCGAAACCCTCATTTGCTGCCCCTACAGCCCCAAATTCCAACCCACTACTGCTATCCAAGAAGCCCCACTACCATTCACTGGGAAATGGCCACCGGTTACTGTCCAGGGGGGTACTGTTCACGGGTTACTGTTCACGATGGTCACCACTGTTCACACCGACCCTCCACTTCTTCCCTCCCGTGGATCCACTCCTCTTTAGCCCTAATTTCTTGGATCAATTCAGATTTAGGAATTTCAGCCCCGATCCGTTATTTCCACCTTCCGTTCATCACCCCTCCACCCGGATTCGATCCAAAAATATCGAATCCAGTCTCCCCCACCCGGATCTCCGTCTTAGTGGCCGGATCTTTCCATTTCCGGCCCGATCTCCCCACTCGCCGTCGAGGACAGCCACCGCCACCATTTCCGCGCCGTCGGGTCCATCTTCGATCGCCGATCTACACATCCGGATCCATAATCTTCAGTGCTTCGGTTCTGCCCTCTACTTTGTGAGTTCTCTTGTAGTATTGGTTTATGTGATTTGACATTTTTCATTAGTGAATTAATATATATCGTTTTGATTCTTGCTAGTGGAGAATTGTTTCGATACACTACTAACTTGCAGGAGTTATTCGTCGCGCGCTCGGCCTTGGCCCTCCGAGCGGAAGAAAGCCGTTATAAAATTGTCGAATTAAATAATTGTTTTCAATTTTAAATATTTGTGTGGTGTTAGAAAATTTCATTGTTCAAATTTATTTGTCGCCGTCACTGACGATCGCATTGCACTTAGGGGCATACTAGTGAGTCACCTTTGCATTTCCACCTAGAGCTCTAGGTTTTGTGTACCCCTTAGCCTACCCTATATCAAGAAGCAATACCTAAACCCTAATTAAACTGAGTCGGGTCCAGGAGTCTATTTAGACCAAAAATTCCTCAGGCTCACCTAATGCGCGCCTGAATGGCACATAAGGCGCGCGCCTGAGGCACTTTGCTTGCCCCAGCCTTGCTGAGGCGCCTTGGAGTGCGCCTGACGCCTCAGGTGCGTCTAGGCGCGTGCCTTGATAACACAACATTAGCCAACACTCCCCAAACTTGCCTCCAATGAACCCCTTGTAAGACCCATTCCTCGTCGTTCCATTAAGTCTCAACCCTGAAACTCGTAGTTGTCGATCCCGTCGCTGGGCTGCTAGGAAAACTACCTCCCCCCCCCCTAATTGCTTATCATGGCTTTTTCCTTCTCTCCGGAATCGGTTTCGGCGTGGCATTTCAAGGAAACAAAAATACAAGTCCTAGGAGTGGAACTTTAGAGTTTTGTGGAGTCCGCACCTTGTGATTGTCAAATTCCAAAATCAGTAATAGCCGTCAAACCTGCTCCCTCTTCTATTTATAATAAAACATGATTAGGGGCAACCATTGTGGGTGGTTATGATTGACCGTGCACGATAGTTGTCCAATCTCTCTAATTAAAACTTCAAAAATATTAAAAATATATAAAAATCTCCAAACGGCATTCCGGATACAACCGCGAACTTGGATCGTCCAGATGACTATCTGATCAATGCTTCCTGCTAAAATTTACGAGTGTGGTCCCTATTGTGTGATGGGCCCCGCGCTTGAAGTGGTATTCTTGTCAAAGATCTTGCACGTGAGGGGTGTGTTGGGGATAGTCCCATATTAAAAAACTAACATAGCTAGTGCACTTAATGTAGATTGTGGTTCTCTTTACCTCCAACCAATTGATTTTAATTTTTTTTATTAGGTTATAACATAGATATCATGACTCACTTCAATGTTACTCACTTCCCTAAATGAGAATCAAACAATTCTAAACCCTCCTTAGTTAAACATTATGTTACGGTTGCGCATGCCGACGAGACATGCAACCGCCGATGAGATGTCGTGGCGAGTCCACACGTGGAGAACGACGATGATGGGTCCGTCTAGAGGAGGAAAGATCGAAGACGCGCCGCTGACATGGTTATCTTAATTGCATTTTGTTATTGTAAGTCGTGGGATGTCACTTCACCTAGAGGGGGGTGAATAAGTGATTTCGGCTTTTTTGAAGGTTTTATGCAGAATAGCAGATTAAGAGCGACAACCACAAATCAAACAGAAATCACAGCACAAAGCCGCAAACACAAGCAACTATAGTGGCTCCCCGAGTTAGGTACGTCCACTTTCTCCCTCCGCTTGTCTAGCAGCTACCTAGCCTCTGCAAATCCCTCCAATAACTCAGATATGCAGATCCTACAACTCAGAGACCATGTCTCCTACCTCAGATCCACAGAGGATCCTACCTCAGATTCCACACACGAAATCCTACAACTCAGATTCCCCGCAAGGAATCCTATCTCAGAAGCACTAGTTGGCTTCCTACCTCAGGCCACAGTCGAACCTACAACTTTGATTTACTCCAGAACCCTACAGCTCAGATCCCCCACAAGGAATCCTATCACTCAGATCCACAAGGGATCCTGCAGTTGATAAAATTTACAGACAAATAACAACTTTCTATAGACACTGTTTGACACAATTTGATAGTACGAGAGTCTTCTTGAAGCTTTGATGTGGCACAGCTTCTTCCTTGATCTTCAGCCTGAGAAATATAAATTTTTTCCAGTAACCTGCTCAGTACCGCTAAAGATCCTTTTGTTGCTTTTTATGGTTGAATCTGATTGTATGAAAGCAGCGGTGAATCAACCGATTTTTTCTGGAGAATCTGAGATGTGTTCTTCGAATAATGTTCTCCAACTTTAAGCTTTCGAAAAGTTCGGCATAAAAGCTCTGTTTATTCTTTGATTTGTTTGATATATATTGTTCTTGTTCTTCTTGTTGTTAGGATTATAGATCTCATCCTTTTCTATTTATAGGATCAAGGTGTAACGGTGCAGATACCAACTTCATCAGGATCAATGAACACTCCACTACATATATGTTTCCTGTGTGTGTTTCTGTGATATTACTGGACAGACAACCTAGTGTCCGTTGCTACCTCAACCATATTAGCTTCGACACTTCCCATTTCTTAAGTAGGGAGCTCATTGAGGGACTTCCCCTCAGCTTAACCTCTGATACCACTTGTGAGTCGTGAGATGTCACTTCACTTAGGGGGTGAATAGGTGATGTCTTTTTCGAAGATTTTTTGCGGAATAATAAGATTAAGAACGACGACCACAAATCACACAGAAATCATATCACAAACACAAACAAATATAGTGGTTTCCCGATTTGGGTACATTCACTTCCCCCTCAGTCTATCTAGCATCTAGCTAGCCTCAGCACAACTTCTTCTTTTATCTTCAGTCTGAGAAATATAGATTTCTTCAAGTAACCTGCTCAGTACCGCTGAAAATCCTTCTGCTGCTTTTTAAGGATGAATCTGATTGTATGAAAGCAGCGACAAACCAGCCGATTTCTCATGGAGAATTTGAGATGTGTTCTTCGAATTATGTTCTCCAACTTTAAGCTTTTGAAAAGTTCCGACATAAAAACTCGATTTATTCTTTGATTCGTTCGATAGATATTATTCTTGTTCTTCTTGTCGTTAAAGTTACATATCTCATCATTTTCTAATTATAGGATCGAGGTGTAACGGTCGTTTGTCGGATTGTAGTTGTAAGAATTTTTTTTTCATAAAGGATAGATTTGATTGTCCTTTTCTGCGACGACATTAAATGCAAAAGGACAAATTTCCGCGCAATTCAAATTTGTCTTTTCTGGAAAATTTGGCGTAATTAAGTCGAATTACTCTTGTCAAGGCAAATTGAGCTTGTTCAGTCGAAATCCTCCTTATCTCCATCTGACTGATTCTTCGATATCTGGTCGAATAGTTTCTTCTTCTCATAGTTAAGTCGAAAAACTGGATGCATAGTTAGCATGTCAAATCTTTCTTCAGCTCGATTCGTCTTGACATATCTGCACGAGTCCTTTGAACCTTCTCAGATCTTCCGTGAACACCAGCAAGAGTCGACTTGATAATTCAACACGATCGACTTGATCATTCAATACGATCAACTTGATCTCTGCTCGAATCTGTACTTAAAACTGATTTTGACCTTCATGCTCCTTCATCATGAATCGACTTCAACTTTTCTGAATGAGTGATTTGATTTCTAGTCGATTCTATACTTAGCCAATTCACCGAGATTCAGAAGACTTCTAACATGTGTTCATTTGTTTTGACTGTCCAGTCGAATCATTGTTTGACAGGAATTCCAATGTGTTGATGATGAGCACGATTCGACTTGATTAATATAACCATTCAACTAGATCGTCTAACTGATCGACTTGATATCCAGTCGAATTTTGACTTAACCGAAATTCAATCTTTTGAAATTTGTTCCTTTGCTCAACCCGATACTTCTTGAACTTGATTAACTGATATTTTTCAGAGTAAGTAACGAGTCCAACCTAGTTTAGAACTTAGGTCGATATGATGTCTTGCATAATAAGGGATTACATTGGCAAGACTATGTCTAATGACACTGAGTTTAGTCTTATGTTAAGCTTGTACTATTATGTACATGTTTGCATCATAACAAGAATACACATCCATCAAATACAAGTGTGATCATCTATATTGTGAGGACTTCTTCAAATAAGGAATATTGTGAGCATTGTTCCCAATAATTATGTTATATTTTGTTATGCATACGCTTTATTATTCTCATTGCTTTTTGTTATTCGCACCCCACACCTATAAGGGGTCGTGTTGTACTTTTTTTCATTATGCTTGGATATATGGAATTTATGGTTGCTCCCTAGGTTTTCTTCTCGTCCCTCCTTCCTCTTCCTCACATGCGGGATCGTGAAGGTCTCGCTGCGGGATCCCCCGATCATCATCATGGTGGATAGCAACCCAAGCCACAACCTCATCTTTGAGCGTCTGGTGCAGCAGCTCCGTCTTCCCTCGGTTCCCTCTCCGGATGTTGCGGTCCGCCTGGGCGATGGGCGTCGCCGACCGACTAAGCGTCGTTGCACTGTCGTGTCTCTCTTTGTGGGGTCCTGTTACATGACCGCAGACTTCTACGCATTTGTCCTAGGTGGTATCGATGCCATTTTTGGGTTGGCTTGGCTCCGTACGCTCGACATTATACACGTCATCTTGGCGACTAGGACCATACAGTTCCTACACGGGTGTCAGCCATGTCGCCTCGATGGTGAATCCGCTCTTCAGTCTTCCTCTGTACGGTCCAGCGGACCACGGACGTTGTCCTCTCCGCGGGGTTGTGGGCCCTCTTGGGCCCGTCTGAGGTGCCTTTCCCTTCTCCGACGGACCACCCAGAACTTTCTACCGCGTTCGCCGACGTCATCCATCCTCCAGCAGGATTGCTACCAACCCGACCAACCATGCCAATTCCCTCCAGCCTAGGACCACAACAACCTTGGCACAACTATTTCGTTTTGACCATGAGCGAAAGGATGAGCTCAAGCCTCTGACGCAGGGGATGTTGATGGGGGGCCTTACCATTCTGGTGCAAGTCTATTTTCTAGCCTGACTCTTTTGGTCTGGAAGAAGTACGACAGTTCGCGCCATACTACCCAGCCAAACTACTTGATCGTTGCTACCACCTTAAGGGGGACTTTGGCTCGCAGGAGGTTCCTGTTGTTGGGTCTTACCGCCTGGAGTCCGAACCTACGTGGCTGCCCTAGGATCACTTCGACCGTCAGTTCTCCGACTACTGTCTTGGGGATATGACATATTTTTCCAGACGGTTGTATTGTTACGGTTGCGCTTGCCGACGAGCAGTGTTGTAGATGTCGGGCGACATGTCCGACATGTCGACCGACATAAAGGTTTTGGATAGAAAATGCAACGACATCGACATTTTAATCAAAAAAGTCATTTAGAAAATATTCTTGATATATCAGTCTTCAGGCCCCGAAATATCAGGCAATATCTCGCGGACGATATATGACGACTACTAAAAATATATGTTTTTCATTTCTTTTAAGCGTTCAGGTGGTAATATTTTATTCTGTGTTGCATTTCGTGCATCTCATTGAGCCAATATTTGACTTCTTTCTCGTCTCACTCTCATTCGGTGTTCTTTATGTCATTTACTATCGTTAACGCTTCTTTTTGTGTAATTTATAAACATACTATATGTGTATATATGCTATTGTATAATTTATAAATATATATTGTGTGTATATATGTTTATTGTGTAATTTATAAAAATATATTATGTATGTAACTGCATGTATTTACAAAAATGATTATATATATGATTAAATTAATTTAACTTTTAAAATTTGACATTGTGAAATATCCCTGATATTTCCCCCGCAATACGACATACGACATTTCAAATTCAAACCGGCATGAACCCGACATTTGCAACTTTACCGACGAGACTCAACCGCCGACGAGACGTCGTGGCAAGTCCTTACGCGGAGGACGACGATGACGGGTCCGGCTGGAGGAGGAGAGACCAAAGACGCGTCGCCGACATGATTATCATAATTGCATTTTATTATGTTATATTCTGATGTGTATGCTTTATTATTCACATTGTTTTTTGTTATCCGCACCTCACACCTATAAGGGGTTGTGTTGTATTCTTTTTCATTATGTTTGGATGTATGGAATTTAGGGTTGCTCCCTAGGTTTTCTTCTCGTTCCTTCCTTTTTCTCACCTCCGCCGGCCCTTCCCCTTGTCGGATTCCTCTCCGAAATCGTATTGATTATGATCCTAAATGCAACTCTTTGATGGTAGGCACACCAACTCATTGGATTTTACGTGGCGCCAAAGTATTTTTCCAATTTTGCAATGAATGTTTTTTCCTCGAGCTTAAAAATAACTGTTATCTATTTAGTATTTGTAATTTTAATACTTCATGTAATAATGATTTCATTATGCTTTCAATTTATGTAATCCTTGTGTTTCTCCCTGCCCTGGTAAAATACTGTTATTTATAATTACTATATTAAAAAGAAAATTTTGAGTTGGTTATGATCCTGAAATAAGACCAGCTAATTCTGAGCTGTATATTTCAATTTTCCCATAATAAATACTGGCTTGATTTAAATTTGTTCACCCTCACTAACTCGGTAAAATGTCATATTCCAATCACAGAAAAGCAATTCAACTTACAGAGATAGAGCTGCTGAGAGGAGAGCCCTACATGGTGGTTTCGGTATTGGTCCAGGACAGAAAAATGTTCTAGATAGAAATTGTGGATCGGCAGAACCTGAAATATCCGAGGAGGAGGCTCTATATGAAGCCACAAATGCCTCTTTTGGCCCTGGAAGTTATGCCAGAAAAATTCTTCAAAGCATGGGATGGAAAAATGTAAGTTATCTGGTTACTAGTAGCTATCCATATTGATGATGATCTATAAACGCAGAACTTATGTGGCGCCACTAATCTACATACGTAATTGATTAAATAAAAATATTGTGTAAATCACATTTTATCCTTATGGTGTAGCTCTACTTCCACCTTGATCCCTACAATATCAAATGTCTCAATCAAGTTCCCGTAGTTTAAAATCATTGTAGTTGTATCAAGGACTCAAATGAAACCAATTTTCATTAAAATTAAACGATCGACTTGTCATGTGGAACTAACAGGAATCTGCCGCATCACTCTAAACTTGCACATCTGGACTGATTCCTGGTCGATTCCCACTATTGAAAGTTAAGCAGCCATCATCTGAAAAAACGGAGTCTGTAAATGCGATTAGCTCATTTTTTTCATAGTTTTATGTTTTTTTTAATTTTTTTTTATTTTTTGAATCGTATTTTGAGTTTAAAGATAAATATTGAGATCAGGCATTCTGGCCCTTCGCTACATTTAATCTAAAATTGATTATCTACATATATATTGCATTAGACTGAGTTTAGGTCATTGAGGAATTTGGCAGAAGAATCAATCGTTAGGTCACTACTCTATGTGAAATCGAGAGGTCACTACTTTCTATGTGAAATCGAGACCCATGCGCGTGCGAAGCCGTTTGCTAATTCAGAACCGGTAACCGACTCCAAGAACTGTCGCCATCCACATCCCCTATTGTCGTTGCTCGACTCCCGAGCAGTTGCCGATAGTCCCTCTATAATCCACCACAACCTCTACTCATGCAACCACAGAGCAACCCTAATAGCGCTTTATCTCCTATCCCCACTACTCCTTTGCTACCACTTGCTAGTCACTTCAGCCCGCAACCCCCACATGCTCTCCTTTGCATCATACATTCACTGCCACCTTGTTACCGTGGCAAAATTACTTGCAATAAACTTAAATAAAATCATGAGTTATGCTCGTGCCTAACCTTAGGAGGTTGGTTCTTCCTAGAAGTCACTCCCCTAATGAGAGATCTCAAAACCCTAAAACATCCAAGATAAATAAAACCCCCAAGCCACCTACTTATATAAGGGGGATCACATGCATGCAATTTACTTAGTGTCCTTCAAATTAAAGATACAAATTATAATAAGATGTCACACGCGCGTGTGTAACAATATATCCCGCCAGAAAATCGATCTTGACCCCAAGGTCAAGGTGCCGCCCGCCGTCTAGTAGTGATATGCCCGCAGATGAGCTGTTGCAGAGGTTCATGGGGCTTCGTTCGGCGGTACATCCATAATAATAAGGGCGTCAAAGTCAGCATACCGATCCCCTCCAAGTCATCCCCAATGAGGGTCTGGAACTCCTTTGACAGAACAATCATGAGTAGGCAAGTAGGGATGCTTGCAATGGGATCACAAACCCTTACTCCGCAAGTCATGATACTTTTGGTTGGGAAGGCAGTGAGTAGGGATAGGATGGTTGTTGTGTGGGCTCATAATGGTTAGGAGAGGTAGAGGAGGTGATGGGGGTGGAGGTGTAGACGGGGGGTGGGGGTGAGTATGGTTGGTAAGGAGGTTTAGGAGGAGGGATGTTGAAAGAGGGTCCCCTGATGTCGCCAGGAATTCGTCCTCCACGAGTAGGGAGAGGTCCATGGCTTGATTGACGCCTGATGGTTGACAGATGGAGGATGCTGGGGCGAGCTTGGATATGGGGTTGTAAGTCGTGCATGAAATAACCCAAGTAATGGTCGGGTGGGAGGCCTAGAACGTGGGTGATCAACTCGATAAATTTATCAGCGTGCAAGTCAATGGAGCCGATCTGGCGGGCCCCACAAAGGTGCTCGGTCACGGTGTCGTAGTAGCGGTGATCATACCGTTGAATTAGTCTCTCAGTGAGAGCTGTCCAGGTGAGGTCGGGAGAGGACTGTCGGAGCCAACGGATCTAATGAAGGTCGGACCCTTCTATGCCGATAAAAGTTGTTGAGTCCTTTTGCACCCGATGAGTCTGGTGAATGTCAAAATATTGCTCGGCGCGGGCAATCCAACCCAGGGGTCAGTCTCGTTGAATGTGGGAATGGCGAGGCGGGGGAGATGTGGAGGCAATCCCGCCAGGTCGGGTTCTTCAGGGGACAATGTGTTGGGGGATTCCAAGGCAGAGGCGGCGTTAGGCCCGGAGTGTTGGTTGGGTTGCAAGTTGTGGAGCATGGCCATAAATGAAGTGAATTGCTCGTGCGAAGCCGTTTGCTAATTCAGATCCTGTAACCGACTCCAAGAACTGTCGCCATTCACATCCCCTATTGTCGTTGCTCGACTCCCAAGCAGTTGTTGATAGTCCCTCTGTAATCCACCACAACCTCTACTCATGCAACCACAGAGCAACCCTCCTAGCGCTTTATCTCCTATCCCCACAACTCGTTTGCTACCACTTGCTAGTCACTTCAGCCCGCAACCCCCACATGCTCTCCTTTGCAACACACATTCACTGCCACCTTGTTACCGTGGCAAAATTACTTGCAATAAACTCGAATAAACTTAAATAAAATCATGAGGTATGCTCGTGCGTAACCTTAGGAGGTTGGTTCCTCCTAGAAGTCCCTCTCCTAATGAGAGATCTCAAAACCCTAGAACATCCAACATAACTAAAACTCCCAAGCCACCTCCTTATATAGGGGGGATCACATGCATGCAATTTACTTTAATGCCCTTCAAATTAAAGATACAAATTACAATAAGATGCCACGCGCGCGTGTGTAACAATATATCCCGCCAAAAAATCGATCTTGACCCCAAGGTCGAGGTGTCGCCCGCCGTCTAGTAGTGATATGCCCGCAGATGAGCTGTTGCAGAGATTCCTGGGGCTCCGTTCGGCGGTACATTCATGATAATAGGGGCGTCAAACTCAGCAATACCGATCCCCGCCAAGTCATCCCCAATGAGGGCCTGGAACTCCTTTAATAGAACATTCATGAGTAGGCAAGTAGGGATGCTTGCGATGGGATGACAGACCCTTACTCCGCAAGTCGTGATACTCTTGGTTGGGAAGGCAGTGAGTTGGGACAGGATGGTTGTTGTGTGGGCCCGTAATGGTTGGAAGAGGTAGAGGAGGTGGCGGGGGTGGAGGTTTAGACGGGGGGAGTATGGTTGGTAAGGAGGTTTAGGAGGAGGCGATGTTGAAAGAGGGTCCCCTGATGTCACCAGGAATTCGTCCTCCACAAGTAAGGAGAGGTCCATGGCTTGATTGACGCCTGATGGTTGACAGATGGAGGGTGCTGGGGCGAGCTTGGATATGGGGTTGTAAGTCGTGCATGAAATAACTCAAGTAATGGTCGGGTGGGAGGCCTAGAACGTGGGTGATCAGCTCGATAAATTTATCAACGTGCAAGTCAATTGAGCCGGTCTGGAAGACCCCACAAAGGTGCTCGGTCACGGTGCCGTAGTAACGGTGATCATACCGTTGAATTAGTGCCTTAGTGAGAGTTGTCCAGGTGAGGTCGGGAGAGGACTGTCGGAGTCAGCAAATCTAATGAAGGTCGGACCCTTCTATGTCGATAAGTGTTGTTGAGTCATTTTGCGCCCGATGAGTCTGGTGAATATCAAAATACCGCTCGACGCGTGATGAGTCCGATTTATATAGGGTTTTTCGGACTCATCTGGGCGTATTATCTTGCATGTGCACTACTATTTCAGTATGAAAAGTCATATATTTGATTAGGGTTTCACTTAGCCATTGTTGCACTGTTTCGGCCCATTTTGGTTTGCAAATTGCACCGGGATGTCGGGGGTAAGTACTGGGGTACTCTCCGTGCGGATTTGGTTATTTTATGTTGTATATTGGTGTTGGGGGCTTGTGCTCCAGCTTTGGTTTTTGCTTTGCAGGTGGTCAGTTTTCCCCCAAATCAGGAATTCTGGCTTGTGGAAAACGCACGGTCGTGCGATTCCTTAGCGCACGATTGGTAGAAAGCTTGCATTTTCTGCAGGTTTCTCTGGAGGATTGACCAACCCGTGCGATTTCTTCACGCACGGTTTCTTCTGAACCGTCGCGAAGGAGACACACGGTTTTCCTGTAGCTGTCTAGTTTCTTAGCGCTCTGTGGTTAATCATGCGATTTGTTCACGCACGGGCAGAAGTGCCCATGCGCGAGTAAAACACACGGTTCAACCTGCTTGCCGGGCATTTCAACGCTCTGTGGTTACTCGTGCATTCGCCTTCATGCACGGGCGGCAGCGTCCGTGCGCGAGTAAAATGCACGGGTCAACGCATCTTCATCCGCAAGCTTTGTCCTGGAAGTTAATATCGCACGGTTAACGCACGGTCGTGCGCCAAACCGTGCGTGACCATTTTTCTGACCTGCTCGTATTTAAGCTCAGGAGTTGACTAGAGCAGAGGACATTCCGCCATTTCTGCTCCTCTGAACGGGAAAATCCTACAACAGCCGCTTTTTCCTCTTTCCTCCTTGGAGAGCTCGTCCGGCCATCGTTCCTCCTCCAAACTTCACCGCAAGCGAAGATTTTCCGTCGTTTCCTTCATCTCCATCTCAAGAGGAGCATTTGGAGCTCCTTCTCGTTGCCATTGGAGAGTTTTCTGGCGACTACCAACCTTCATAGTTCGTGAAGAAGACGGGGAAAACACCTTTGAAGTAGGTGACAACACTTCAAGCTTCCTCAGACGTCAACCACCGACCGAGCCCGGACGAAGACCGACAACCTTCGACTCCGGCCGAGAATCATGGCTAGCCTTCACGCTTTGGGTTGTAAATCTCCTCTTTACTCTCATTTGGATGTTGTTTCTTTGCTTTGGATGTTTGCTAAACTTGCTAGGAACTCTTAACGATGTTCATGATGGTTTACTATTGCAAATGTTGTGGTAGTTCTTAGTTTGGCTTTACTTCCTTTGCTTGCTTTGGGTAGTTGCTTAGTGATGCGCCGCACTAACGAGTGTTAGGGGCTGGCTTGGCGAAGAGGTGCTTTCGACCCTCGACGGTTACGACCGCACGCCCTAATACTCGTCGGAGTATTCCACCATTACGAAGCGGTGAAGGCGACCCGCGTAATTAGTTTTAGTTGTTACAAAACGAAAACTCAACCCCCAAACCTTTGTTGCGTTTGCAATCGCTTTCCAACGAGGAAGATCACATTCCCAATCTGCACTCCTCGAGAGATTCGATACTCGGAGGATAACTCCCCCAGTTTATTACTTGACGACGATCGGTGCACTTGCCGAGATTGCATCAAGTTTTTAGCGCCGTTGTCGGGGAGTGCAACAGTTGTGTGTATTTTTCTATTGAAAAAGTTGTTGCAAGTGCTTTTGGCATTTTAATCGTTTTTTGTGTGTTGTATGACAGATCCAAACCCCAGGGATAGAGGTGAAGATCTTGGAGTTGATCTTGAAACCGCACGAGCGAGGCGAGCCCGCAGGCGTGCTGCTGCTGCTGAAGGAAGAGAAAGAATGGAAGATTTAGGTCAAGGAGGAAATGACCTTGGTGAACGGGTCGTTGAGGACCAGGAGGAGGTCCGACCCCGCATTAGGACAATGCGCGACTTCACGACCCCTACCGCGAGAAGTGTTTACCATGGTTTTGGTCCGGCCATCATAAACAACCACTTCGAGATAAAGCCCGCCATCCTCAACATGATCCGCAATAACACGCAGTTTTCGGGCCTGCCAAGTGAGGATCCACAGCTCCATCTGGCGGAATTCTCGGAGATCTGTGACACCTTCCGCTACGCCGGCATTACAGATGACGTGGTGAAGCTAAGGCTGTTCCCATTTTCGCTAAGGGACAAGGAGAAAACCTGGCTCCACACTATTGCTCCAGGGACTACAACTACGTGGGAGGCTCTTTTCTCGAAGTTCTTAGCCAAATTCCACCTGGTGGACAAAATAGTGAACGCCCGAAGGGAGATAGCCACCTTCTGGCAGCTGGACCAGGAAACATTATCTGAGGCTTGGGAGAGATTTGCTGATCTGCAACGTCGATTCCCCCAGCACGGCTGTGAGCCGTGGAATTTTGTAGAAATATTTTATTTTGCTGTTGAGCCTAATTATAGGGCCATGATCGACGCGGCGGTTGGAGGCACTATCATGAACTGACTCCCGACGAGGCTTTGCGGCTCCTTCGTGACACCGCTTCTCATAGCATATATTGGACTGCTGGAAGAAACACACTAGGGGTGCGAGAAATTTGTTCGAGGTAAATACGGTGCAGCCGCGAGCTGAGGCGAGCCATCCTACTATGGATGGAATGATGTTGCTGACCAGATCGACCCCTCCTCCAGCTCAGGTGATGGCTATTTCGTGTCAGGGTTGTGGAAACCCCGGCCATCATACATATGAGTGCCCAGCTGGAGAAGCTTTTGCTGATCCCTCAGGTATATCTGCTGACGAGAGTGTGAGCTTTATAAATAATCAGAACTGCGCTGCTCCTTATAACAATGCTTATAACCCGAATGCGAGAAATCATCTGAATTTCTCCTAGAATCAAAATGCTCCCGGTCAAAGGTGGCAGGGAGGCCAGCATCAGTTTGATGCTCAAGCTTCTAATATCCAGCAGCGACCGCCGCAATCGGGTTATAATCAGAACGCGCAGGGGACACGGAAGAGTGCGTTAGAAGAAATGATGGAGAAATTCGTGGAGATGGCTCAATCCAACATGACCACTCAGACCGCCTCCATGAGAAACTTGGAGACGCAGCTGGGGCAATTGGCCCATGTGTTCTCTGAGCGTATTCGCGGCGCCCTCCCGAGCGACACGAAAAAAAATACCCGTGAGCAAGGGAAGTGTGTTGGGGAGTCGGATGAGTGTATTAAAAATGAAGTGGCTGTGAAGTGTGAAATAAATAAGTTAGAGACAATGGCCCTATGTGATTCCCGATCTTCTTGCAACATTCTTGCTTTGCGAGATGTTGAAAAATTTAATTTAAATATCGAGTCGAATGTCCTGAAATCACTCGTGCTAACCGATGGGTTGGTGGTGAAGACCGGCGGTGAGATAAAGGAGGTGGAAGTGATATTGAACGAGGCTGTGGTAGTCACTGATTTCCAGGTGCTAGGACCAATGGGGAATGCTTCAAAACCCATCTTAGGGGTCCCCTTTCTGAAAGCTAGTGGGGCAACGCTGCAGTTTAACGCGAGCGGCATCACCTTGGCTTCCAAGGTTGATGCGCCTTTACCGCCGCCCCTTACCTCTATGATTCTGAATGAACCCGGAAAACTGCAAGATTTGAATGTTATGCTATCTGACGGTTTGCTTAGTGTTGTTGAGACAGGTGTGCTGCAGGAAGTGGAAGATAGTGCAGTGAAAGTAGCAGGAATGCTGAAGATAGCTGAAGGGGAAACAAAAGCGGAGTTGCTTGGAGTGCAGCGAGTTGCGGATGAGAAGGGTAGTAGTGATTGGAGTGAGAGTCACGTTGCTGAGACTAAGGAGAGGAGCATGGCTGTTGAAAGCGTGCATGAATTAGAATCAAAAACTTATATTTAGCCAGATGCTTTGTATAAAACTATAAAACAGTTTACATGGGCTGATCTATCACCCGTCGCGGGTGAGGAAAGGATGCCTCCGGACGGAATAGCTAGAGCTACCTCTGAATTGGATGGAATGCTTGTACCACCATGACAGTCTCCATCCGTGTAATTGCGAATAAAAGAACTGTGAATGCGCAAGGCGCTGGATTTTGCCCGCCAGCGCGAGAAGGAAGAGGCTAGGGGCAGGGGAGTGGGTCCTAAAGCTTACGCTTCTCCCTCGTCTCGTGTGTTCGGGGGGATCTATCACAAGTCAACGGTTAGCTGAGATGTGAAGGATCTACGGGCTTTCTTTTTTTTCTTTCTTATTTTTCTTTTCTCTAGTATAATTTTTGCTTAATGTTGTGTGTGAAGTTTTGGACTTTTTCATTGCGTACTGCACTTATGTTTTTGAACTATATATAAAACTATTAATACAGGTATTTGGTCCACCCTAAGGACGGTAAAGAAAAGTGGCTCCTGGGAGACAACCTTTTTGTTTTTGTTTTTTTTTTTGTTTGTGTGCATATTCTTTAGTATGGATTGTTGTGCTTGGAGGTATCTTCTTTTGCAGATGGAGTTCATTCGGACCTTGGACTATCAACTGAAATTAACGTCAATCTTCTGGTATGCTCATTTCTGAGCATTGGGTAACCCCTTCTCCTTACCTGCTTTTTAATTTCATGATCACATTGTTGTGTTTGAATGTTTAGGATAAGTCTGGTGGGGAGAGTTATGCGGGGTACTCACGCGCGTGCATTTTACCATTGTCATACTAGAAGAATATATTCATTTGTTGTTTATGTTGATTGACATTGCATACCACTGCACCACACTTGAGCGCGTGCTTGAACAGGAGCACGTCGTGAGTTTTATCGTCACTAGTGTGCGATTTGGAAAATTTCGGCGCTGGCCTAGGATTGCGAGGCGGAGTAAAATGTTGCCTCCATGAGGGATCCTAATCGAGTGATCACGTCTTATTTAGGATTACGTGTAGAATTAGATTCTTTTATGCTTATAGCGTATTTTATTTCTATTGGCGTAAATCATGTTTATTCTACTCGCCTACTTCGAATCCGGTGTGAATCAAACGGTAGCATAGGGATGTGTGTCGACATCGCTAGCCTCGTATTGCTCGAGTCGGGAGGAAGGATTGTCTTTCTCGGTGGCTAAGAACTTGCCCCTAGCTACTCTCGAAGCATGGGTACATGGTTAGTCAAGTGCGCGTATGATGTAGGTCGTCACTTTGTTCTAGTTTGAGCCTTGTACCATTCCCGACGTCTATCCGTTGCTATCCCCGTTGAGCCTGTCCCTTCCTTTGACATCCCTACGCCTTGCTACCAAAGCCATATAGCCTTTCCTACTCGCACACCCGAATGTGGTCGCTCGGTTGGTTTGTTTTGTTGTAGTTGTATCAGTTCTGTGTGGCTGTTATGCGGGAGCTTTGTGCCGCTTGTGGTGTTGCCGAATTTCGGCTCGTTTTGGTTATTTGGTTAAATAAAAAAATGGGAAAAAAAAGAAAAAAAATAAATGAAATGAAATGGAAATGACAATTCCCAATGTGGAATAAGAGAAAAACAAATTTTGTTGTAGAGTTGTAGATTTATGGTTATGAAATTTTGTTATATTGTGATCGTTATGTGCGTGCGCGCGCCGTTAAAAGTCCAAGTCTGGTGGTGCGGTGCACGTGTTTGTTGTTGCGTGTAGCTGTGAGTGTTTTCGGGCGGTCTCATTTCGGGTGTGTGTATCCGTCGTGTTTATCTTTGTATACCCCGCCTTCGCCTAAGCCTCCATTATACTCCAAGTCCTACAGATTCGCGCTTGAGTCAAACTAGTGCCGTGGAGAGAGTGTGAACGGGCGAGCTTATGGTCATCATCGACATTGGTGGATTCCTTTGGAGGTTATCCCGATCCCTTGCTTTGGCAATGCTCAACTCAGTGTTTATCTGCTTTCTCCTTGCGCGTGACCGAATAATTACCCTCGATTCTATAGTAGAGTAGTAATAATATTTTGATACGCCTTTAGAAATATATAGGCTATTAGTGCATAATCAAAAATTCCTTCTACGGTATTCTCATGGGCGTGAGCATGCGATTTCACATGGTACTCCGCTGCGCAGTTTTAGGCCAGCTATGTTTTTTTCCTCGTTCGCGTTAGGGATGATTTGCTCGGGACGAACAAATGTTTAAGTCTGGTGGTGTGATGAGTCCGGTTTCTATAGGGTTTTTCGGACTCATCTGGGCGTATTATCTTGCATGTGCACTACTATTTCAGTAGGAAAAGTCATATATTTGATTAGGGCTTCACTTAGCCATTGTTGCACTGTTTCAGCCCATTTTGGTTTGCAAATTGCACCGGGATGTCGGGGATAAGTACTGGGGTACTCTCCGTGCGGATTTGGTTATTTTATGATGTATATTGGTGTTGGGGGCTTGTGCTCCAGCTTTGATTTTTTGCTTTGCAGGTTGTCAGTTTTTCCCCAAATCAGGAATTCTGACTTGTGGAAAACGCACGGTCGTGCGATTCCTTAGCGCACGATTTGGTAGAAAGCGTTCGTTTTCTTCAGGTTTCTCTGGAGGATTGACGAACCCGTGCGATTTCTTCACGCACGGTTTCTTCCGAACCGTGCGCGAAGGAGACGCACGGTTTTCCTGTAGCTGTCTAGTTTCTTAGCGCTCTGTGGTTAATCGAGTTTGTACGAAGTTAAGAATGAAATGAAGTTCTAGTTCTTCTCCCTTGTTGTGAGATCTTAGTGGCTCTCTCCTCCAACGAGCAACCCCGCTTAGACACCCGCGGTTCCGTCTCCACGGTATCCTCCACCACCGTCATCTTCTCCACCTCCGGCCTCTCCTCTGGCAACATTCAAAAACCCATAACATAGCAGTAGCAGGGCAGCGTGAAGGATTAAAAGTGGCTCCATAGTAAGGAATAGGTAAATGTTGGGAAAGAGTGTGAGTTCAGCGACCAGGAGTTCCATGGCCAGAATAAGGAGGGCTGGCCTGCTGGGATAATATTTCAGCCAGCAGGATTTTTTTTAATGGTCGTTCCTGGGCTGACTCAGAGATGCGGTTAACATGGGAGAGGGGAAAAATTGGAGAGGAAATTCAGGCGACTATCTGTAGGTGGCTAGGTGATACTCGACTAGGAACGGGGCGGAAGGAAATATCGCAGAGGGAGAACGTCGACTGGTCGCTGATTGTCATTGGTTCCCGTTCCCATTGGGAGGAAGAAGATGAAGGGGAGGTGGTTTCTCGCGTGCGGCTTTCAGTCACTGGGAACAGTGGAAATGGCGGGATCGGAAGAGGAAAGGGGATGGATGGCGTGCAAGCGTGCGGCTGGCTGACGGGGAAGCCACGAGAGGAGGCAAGCCCTTCTGGGGTCGTGCGGAGGGGACGATGAACAGTCGCAGGGATGACGATGATGAACATGAACTTTGCGGTTTTCTTCTTCCTAGATGAATAGGTCGTGGGTTTTAGGAAGATGAACAGTAGCGGTTAAGGCCAAAATCGTGGGCTACAGGTAAATAACAAAGGGGTTTTCACGGGATTAAGGGAAACAGTAAAAAGAAATAAATAAAACCGGGACGTCGCATCCCGGGCTCGCAGCGTCGCACCACGATGATTGCCGGAATTCTGGAATCTCTCACAAAATCAGCAATGAATGTAAACTGCAGCGCCCGCCTCTATTTATAACAAGAGGGGGTGGTTGGGCACCCGGAGTGAACGGCTATGATCGTCTGTTACGCACAGTATCCTAAAACGCTAAGTTCAAACCCCCCCCCCCCCCCCCCCCCCCCCCCAAAAAAAAAAACATAAAATGTAAAACGACGCCCCTGACGCGCTCGCGGTATCGGATCGCCGATCCAATCAACACATCTCCGGCAAATTTGCAAAAATGAGTCCCGAAGTGGTGGCCCGATCTCCTTCGATCGCGAACATGCAGTCGATCCCCATCACGACCTCTCCAATATTTCTCTTCCACCATTTCCCTACCCCAGCACCCTGAAATTTGTGCAATTTTGATGTAGAGATGCTGTCCAGACTCCACTTCATCAACATTCTCCACCCCTCACCCCCCAAAAAATTCCCCCCTCCCCCTCTGTGGCCTCTTATTTTTATGTAGATTTGTGTATCTAATTCTTATTTTTTATTCGCTGTTTATTTGTTGAAAAACATATGCAGATGTTGGATTGTATGTTGTTACCCTTGATTCATTCTACTTAAATGCTTTATTTGCTTAAAGTTTAATTGAATCTCTCTTACTTTGGCATAACCCAAAATTTGTTGGTTTATTTATATCTTCAATCTCAAGTGTAATTGCTTATGGATGATTTTAATAATTTCAATGCTAATTTTAATAGCTTCATTATGGCTTAGGGCACGGTTACTTCATTTTGCTATACGTCAAATTTGGTATCATAGCCCAAACTTTGGTTATTTGCATGATGCATAGTGATAAAAAAGCATTATGATAAGACCCATTTCCTTGGATGGTCAAGCAACCAGTTCCAATACCAACATATCTATGGTCGCATTCCAAAAAATTATGATTTCAACCAAATGGACGCTCAATTCAATGACTTTAGAGAATAACTAGGAGTCCTCACTACTAGAGTTGATGACCTAGATCCTCTTAGGAATCCCGGTCACGCTACACACCATCCACAAAAGCTATTAGGCCATAAGTTCTTCATCATGAAGGAATCTATGATGTAGATCAGCAACACAAACGTAAATTAACAAATCCCCTTGTCCATGCTCCTCTCCCGTCCTTATAGGGAGGACCAGAGCAAACATACGACCATCGTAAAGGCGCAGTCTTTTGTTGACCCCTTCCCCTCACGATGAGCAACATCAGCCTCAATACCCTTACCATAGAGATCATGTTATCCCACATGCATGGTTCGATTATACTAGAAAAAAGAACCTCATAGAGGTCACATTGGAGATGATGATATCACTCGATGCATCTGCATTAGTGCTCTGTCCTTTGATGGTTTCTTAGATCTGAAAGCTTTTAGTGATTTGTTCTTGCATATGAATTATTACTTTCTGTGGACGAGATAAAAAGATGAGACACGATCACACGAGTGTGGTCTGCCGAAATTCATCGGCATGAGTGGGCTAAATTTATTTTGAGTCTCGAACACTCCCTGAGTTTTTTTCCTTTATCCGAGCTGGCTCAAAAGTGAGCAAATGAAGCTTGTTATGACTTTACTCGTTTAGGTTAGAGGTTTAGACTTCAAGGTTTTTTATTTTAAAATAATAATATGTCAAATAAATACTTAATATTTTAATCAATTCAAGTTGATACAAGTCACATTTCGAGTGATTCGGGTCAAGCTCTAAATCGACTCGAAATGTGTGTTGAGTCAAATTGAATCGACTCAAGTTGAGTCAAAACATTTGTAACAGATTTTGATTTAGCTCGATATCTGAGCTTTTTTCGAGCGGCTTACATGTTTCAAATAATACGTTTAACCCTAGTATCTACGGGTCATAGGCATGTGACGAGTTAGCACGGAGCCACAAAGTGCAACATTCAAGAGACAACCTCAAACGTGGCCCTTGCTTCTACTCTTAATCATGTACCCATAGATATGAAAGGCAAGATGATTTTCCCAGAGGCTCCCAACCATGGGGGAATCCAATGTTTCAGATGTCATGGTAGAGGACACAGCAGTCTAGTGCCCCACATGAAATCTACTTACAAACGAGGACTATGAACCCAACATTGTCGTAGTTGAGTCACTCGAGGAAGAGATCTTCACTATAGTTGAGGAAGGTGGGGTAGTGATGCAGGTGGAGTTCTAGAGTTAGGTGTTTATTATTGACCCTCGGGAGAGGATTGGAGATTTACCTCTATCTTATACACATTTTCCTAGTATTGGAGGTCCGTGCAAGTTGTCCATTGAAATGGAACTTATATTAATATAGTTGTCGACAATGGTATTGAGCATACAAGATTGATGATTGGACCTCACCTACACCTTACCATGTGGTTTGGGTTGACACGACAACTTTACAGGTCACGTACCATGTATGTTGTGATTCCCTCGCCTTGAACGTTGTCCAAATATTATTAGGACGACCTTGATTATAGGGTCGCGATGTTGCTAGCTTCAGGCAATCAAACACTTTTGTGTTTATGATAAAAGTCATAAAATCACTTTGTCCTCAACCCCTCTCAAAATAATAATTAGAATCAGGGTTAGAAGTCGGACAAGTCCTTGGGAACAGGTATGCCAAAGCCACTGCATCTTATATTTCTTAGTCAATCTTCGAGCGAGGACCCTAGTCTAGGGTAAATTATATGATGATTACCCCTCCATTACCTAAGGATGCCACTATCATCGATGATACATTCCCTAAAGAACAACTATCATCAATAGAGGGTCATCCCACCATTGATACATTCCCTAAAGAACTGCCACTTCTTGTCTTCTTCGGATTCATCGATTGTGAGCCACTATCCAGTGAGTCAGTAGAGGGTCAACACTCTTCATAAATCAGGAGTTCATTCCATCACTCACATTGTATATGGCATAGAGTCCATACCTTACTATCGATATCTCGAGTGATTATTTGAGTGAGCACCGCACTAGCGAGTAATCATTTAATACCTCGTCCCGGAGCCTTCTGACCATATACCCCTCGTAGGAGTCCTGGTGCGAAAAGAAGGCAACAAGAGTGTAATAATGGATACAAAGTGATGGTCAAACCTCTACCACAATAATTCAAGATTCCGCGGGGACGCACAAAAAACTGTTGAGGAGGTACGAAGGGCCATTTGAGATTGTTGTTAAGGCTGACAATGTTTCCAATCACATTCGTGTCCACCTAACACGATGATTCATGTGGTCTTCCATGCGAGCATGTTAAAGCCATATGAAGGACAACATTATGA
This sequence comes from Platanthera zijinensis, assembly GCA_039513925.1. Taxonomy (NCBI): domain Eukaryota; kingdom Viridiplantae; phylum Streptophyta; class Magnoliopsida; order Asparagales; family Orchidaceae; genus Platanthera; species Platanthera zijinensis. The sequence continues at coordinate 24,740,557 of CM077082.1, read as the reverse complement.
CAAGCTAATGAAGTTATTTCTAAGCTCAAAAGAAGTTGTTCCGAAAGCAAGCACAATGACAGGACTTCCTTGCATAGTTCAACTTTAGTATGGAGCACAAAACGGGCAAAGTGAATGTTGTGCAGGAGCCTTAAGCTGTAAAACATAGCTTGTTGTAGTGTCCACCGTGAAGGGAGATTTACACCGAAGGACAATGGATGCACATTCCAAAGTGGGGCAACCTGCGAAGGAATTCAATATGAGAGGGACGCGACACTATATGGGCGGGACATTAAGGTCAGAAAAGAATGGTGGTATTTCTAGACATCATATACTTTTGCCGTAAGATGAATGACAATGTGTAAGCTACTTGAAAGCATGTATGGTGTGCCAACAAAAACAAGGTGAAGCACAAACAACCAGCCAGATTTTTGGAGTCATTGGCAGCCCCTGATGACCCATGGGACTTGGTAACAATGGACTTCATTAATGCACTGTCAAAATTCTTAGTAACAATGGACTTCAGCAAGCACTGCCAAACTCCAAGGGTTTGAATCCATCATGGTGGTGGTGGACAAATTTTCGAAGTATGGAACCTTCATTCCATGTTTGAAAGATTGTGCACTAGAAGAATTATCACGGAGTTTCTTGAAGAATATGGTAAAATACTGGGGATTGCCACATATCATCATCAACAACAGAGATCCATGCTTCACCCAGAAGTTGTGGACAAACATGTTCGGGTTACTGGGCTCAAAATTAAGGTTCTCAACAAGCATTCATCCACAAATTGATGGACAGACAGTGCAGATTAATGACCTATTGGAGTGCTATATGTGCATTTCGTGAGCACCAATCAATAGGATTGGGCGAAGTGGGCGTAGCACAATTCTTATACTACCTGCAACAAAGTGAGTCCACCGGAAGGAGTCCATTTGGATTAGCGTCTGGAAGACAGTCGCTCACTCCACATTTTCTTATATCAACACTGGATGACTGGAAAAGCTCAAGTGCATTGCAAATGGGAGTCATGGGAGGAAGACATTGAAGGCAAGGTGTTGCTTAGAAAAAAGTGGAAGCATATGAAGAAATTGGTTGGTACAAAAAGAAGGCAGTAAGAGTTTAATATTGGAGGCAATGTGGTGGTCAAACTTCTACCACAGCAATTCAAGGTTTTGCAGGTGCTTCACAACTGAGGTAAGAAGGGCCATTTGAGATTGTTGTTAAGGTTGGCAAAGTTTCCTATCACATGTAGTTGCCTAACATGTTGAAGATTCATCTAGTCTTCCATACGAGCATGTCAAATCCCTATCATGAAGATGCGGAGGCTATTACAAGGGGAGAGTCGCAATAGGCACCGTTTATAGTGATGAAATCATTATTTCATCCGGCAAGCACGTGGATGAAGAATTGACAAAAAGAGTTGTGCACATAAGGGGTATACTGTCAAGTACTCAATACTTGATCAGCTTGCCCGAGTTATAAGGCCTGTGTGGCTCAGCTGCAGCGCTGGGAGAAGTAGTGGTGGAGGAATCAACTATTTTGCAGAGTGGTGGGAAAATTAATGAAATTGTTAGGTGAAGTGTATTTGCAGTGTTGTTTGAAATAGTGGTGCATGTTTATTTGTTTGCATTCTATTAAAATAAATAATATATTATTTATAAATCAATATAATTTTAATAAGAATAGTATATTATTTATAAGTATAATTAATATATTAACAATGTTAATTATTAATGTTGTTAATATGTAGCACCTGTGCCGCCCCGCCAAACGGGCCCATAGGTGACATGTGATATGTGAGAGGAGTTGTGGCAGTTGATTCATCCAAAAATTCGAGGCGACAGGGGCCTCAACCTGTTGCAGAACGTGTGTGGCGCTTGTCATTCTTGGACCGAAAAGATTATTTGCCCACAAAGATTGCTTTGCTTGGGCCAAAGGAAAAAAGACTTGCATCATAAGCAACGATGGTGCTAGCAATGACATGTGAATGATTTGGATGGATTTGCAAGATTCATTTGAAAGGATGTGCTTGAACGAAACATTTGTATTTTTGTATATTGGATAGGATATTGTTTGTATCCATATGAGAATATATGGGGGATGGTTGAAAGCATAATCTCGAAGTTTTATGCATAAGTGGATGAAAAGTCGTATAAAAAGACATTCAAAAATAAGAGAATACTTGAGTATCTCTTCAGTCTTGTTCTAAATTTCTCTCTTCTTCTCTTCTCCACAAACACGCTAAACACGCGTGCAACATTGTCAAGGCGGAGTATGTGTGGCATTTTGCTGTCATGCTATCTACTCCCTTCTCCTATGAATGTTCTACCGCCGGCCTAAGAAGATTTGTCAATGTCTTGGGGGGTTTGGATCCAAGGTACCCTCATCCACTATTCTTACGCATCATTCCTTCTCTGATTCGGATCGGACTCATCATCTTTATTAAGTCGGGTTGTCGGATTGTGCGAAATCTGTCTTGAGCCGTGAAGCTGAGATAAGAATGAGTGAGGGAGTGGCATTGCAGCGGCTCACATGATTAGTAGTGTTGAAGGACCTGCGATAATGAATAATAGCATAGAAGGACCGTCTTATGGTTAATGATACCCAATTGAATCAGCTTTAGTATTCATGAGAAGGTATTTCTAAGTTTTATTGTAATTAGGTTTGACCTTTAAACTGTATCCGATCCGTCTAAACTGTGAACATATCGGATATATAATTGGGTCGGGTTTCCATTTAATCCTATCGGATCCGACCTCATATAAGGTCGCCCTGCTAATTATCTTTTATTTAATTGTATTTTTCTAGGGAGAGTCTCTGGGGAGCTCCAATAAAGGCATTCTAGAGCCCTTGTGTCCAGTCGGTAATAAAGGCTATGCTGGTTTGGGGTGGAACACGGCCCGTGGACTATGAAGGCTAGCTAAACTTTCTTCCAGGTCAAATTTATAAAGCTTCAGATTTGATGGCCCCCTTCACTCCAGCTTTAGGTATATCTTGTTTTCAGCTAGCCTTAATCACTGAGAGCCTGCAGTTTTTCTCCATTATCAGGTCTATATTAGGGCATATTTTGAGTTTCTTGAACTGTTTGCTACCCATAAAGTATGCACATATACAACCATATCAGTGGAGATGTACATATGTATTATATGTATTTGTGCTGGGGATTGAACTTATATCTCTACTATTATACGAAAATTAATCTTTGGTGAAACATTGCAAATCTTACTATATTGCCCTTATAGTGGTATTCATTATTACACAAATATACATAATTTTATATTAATATATTATAAAATCAATATCCTTTTAGGTAATTACACAACTTTGCAATATTTAAATACAAAAAATAAAAATACTAGGTATCCTAAACCTATGGCCTATAGCTAGAAATGACAAAAGAAAGATGAATATTTTAACGTTAAAATATAATTTGTTTTACAAAATAAAAATTATATTCTTGATTTATATTTTTTTACGGTCATTTTGAGTACTCATATGTATATGTTGCGGGCGGGTACTGTCCACGACAAATGTTGCCGCCCACGACAAATGTCACCGCCCACGACAAATATCGCCGTCCACGACAAATATCGTCCCCACGACAAATGTCGCACCCCGCCGAATGTCGCACCCCACCGAATGTCGCACCCCGCCAATTGTCGCACCCCCGCCGAATGCCCCCAGGCCGAAGGCCCGTGCCTGTCACTTGTATATATATATACATAATTTGTAATTTAAATGATATTGTTGAAAACATTATTGGAAAATCTTGGATTATGCTTTTTTTTGGATCATACAAGTCTTTAATTTGATCGATCGGGTTTTTTAGCGCGAATTGTGGATCTCGAAATTCTTTTGGGAGGTTGGATTAGAGTTCAATTGGAGCTGGTTTGTTTGAGATTTGAATATTCCTTTGAATTTAAATTTAGGGACATGGAATGATGTATTTATATTTATGTTCTTATAAAAGGAAATCAACTTTCTTCGAATTTATTCAAGGAATAATTACCAAAACTTTTCTGAGAAGATAGCATAATTATAAGCTGCACACCTCGTACTTTTGAAATTTCAAAAAAATCTCTTCGGAGTAAATTTTCAGAAGGGCTTTTTTGTGAATGGATGTTAAGAAATGTACTCTTAACAGCCAACAGGGAAGATTTTTCATTTTTTTGTAATTTCAAAAGTAACAAATTTAGTGCCCTAAAGATATAATAAAATATATTGCCGGGGGGGGGGGGGGGGGGGGGGGGGGGGGGGGGGGGGGTCGTACGGAGGCTGAAGGTCACAGCTGTTGCCTTATCCAGTTATCCTGTCCACTTGCCATTCTATTAAATGAAATAACTGTATTATCTAACTATCCTTCTTATGTTGTGAGCAAACTATCCTTCTTATGTTATGCATTAAAAGGGAAGTCAGGTGCACAAAGTATCCTCACACAATGAGTGTCTGGAAAAGGGTACCATTGCAAGTGCGAAAATGTAGGCAAATCTTATTCTATATTTTTGTAAGAGACTAGGCTGCTTTCAGGACTCAAACCCATGACCTCAAAATGACACACCTTAATCAATGCGCAAAAGTTCCTCTAAAGAATAGTGCATATGGAAAAGAATAGAATCACAACCAAGTTCAACAATACCACGTGTTTTTTTCATTATATGTATGCATATACTAGTAATCTCTGAAGTCTTTCCCGACCAGCTGCCGTCGACGAAACCACAGAACTCCGCCTCTGTTGGCGAAGAAGGGAACCGTACGAAGCAAACGTTGCCGCAAAAATCTCGCGACCCAGAGCTGTCCTCGTCTCCCTCACCTTCTTCTTCCCAGGTTTCATTGCTGGTGTCTAAGATGGAGCAGTTGGACTTCACCAAAAAGAAAATCAATGTTCCTAACAAGTACTTTGGATCATGAAAAAAAAACTCAGAAGTTCAGCATCAATGCTACAAATTTAACTACAATGAGTTCAACCAAGATGCATTCGGTGGCTACCAAAACACAAATATTAACAATAATACAACCCTAAAAAGAATACAATAATAATACGGCTGTAATATCAAATACTAATACGAGTGTAATATCAAATACTAATACGACTCTAATATCAAATACTATCTCTAGGTTACATCTGTTTTTCCAGAATGAAAAATTAAGACTTGTAAATTCTCAAGCTAGTGAGGAGTAGTGGATAGAGACAAGGGGATTTGCGGTTTGTGAGGGAAGAGGATTTGTTTTGGAATCATCCACTAAACTGTTAATAGTTCACACCACAGCTCGAACCTGAATTCAGCATCCAACTTAACTGCATCAAGTAGCTACCCGCGTCGATAAAGAGAGGGAGTGGAAAAAAGGCGGAGAGCCGAAGAGCTAGCGTCGCGGAGAGAGTGGGAGAAGGAGAGCCGGCGTGGAGGAGGAGAATCCGGTTGTCGGAGTGGACAAGCCGGCATCAGAGGCGAGCGGCTTTCGGCTAGCGAGAAGGGTGAAATGATGTGGGCCCGATCGAAAAAAGACCTTTTTATAGCCGCGGCATGCCATTCTGCGCTCAACCTACCAAAAATTTTCTCATATATAAAGGAGCTCTATGTGTACTTGTAACACAAGCCACCGATTAATAGTCGATTGATGATAGATGATAATAGGGGCGATCTTTGAGACAATAAATTTTGACTATTTACATGTCAAAAATGATGGCTAAATAAGATAGAAATGGCTCCGTTAAATGGGGGTGTTCAAAATTTTTTTCCAAGACTAGTCGTAAAACTCCCGGGTACAAATCCAAAGGAACTATCTGCAATAAAAAGGGTAATAATTATATGCAGTCTCACTTTGACTATGTGCAGACCATACATTTGAAAATGATTATATGCGGGCCAATTCCTGAATGGGTTCATAGATTCTATGAATTTTTAATTTGATTTGCATTTATCTGCATACATTCAAAACCGACCTGCATATAACATACACCCTAAAAATAAATTAGACATATTTTTTTTCATTATTCAAATCCCTATTTTCTTTGAAGTGACAGCTGGGTCTATCTAACTATTATTTTAATTAATAAAAATTTATTATAAAATAGGTTTTTTTTTAAAAAAATGAAGATTGGTTCGCTCCAACCGCCCAACGCCGGTTTGCTTCTTCACTTCCATCTCCGCCATCAAAGAAGATACTGCCGGCGCGTTAATTAGGATCCCAAACCCCGAAGCTTCTTCATTCCACGTGTACAAATAAATTGACCGACGAATTGCAGATAAGATCTTAGTAGCTCATCCAATGATTTTTAGCCAAGTGTCCTTATCCCATCCCTCCACGTGTCTCCGCCCTCTTTCTTCGATTTTTTTCTTTCAAAACATTTCCCAACCTACACGTCTTTAGTTGTCCCCTGATCGCGTACGGTCCGAAATAGTGTTGGTTGCGGCCAACTCAATCAGTCTGGTAGATCAGATTAAATTGAACCGTCTTAGTCCGGGAGCGGTCGAGTCCGCACACAGTCACAGAAAATTGAAAGCTGAGAAGATAATTTTTTTAGCGTTGAAAACCCGTCAGCTGGGTGAAAAATCACATGGTCGGATCCGTGTCGACCAAACTTCCATTATTTATTGTCGTGTTACAGGGCTTTTGAGGGAAGCTGGGGCAGCAGACTACTACTCGTTACAATTATTAGAGAGATAGTACTGAGTTCGGAGGGTGCATGGGGGGATCCTGGAAGTTTGACTAGGGGCGAATCAAAAGGCGAAATTTTTTTTTATGATCAATGTTTATACCAAAACTTGCACATGTAGGGATATCACAATTGTGTCATAAAAACGAATTATTTATTATTGCAGCTTATCTATTTAGAAACATTTGAGCTCAATCTTTAATCAGCTTTTAGAACAAATGAAATATTGCATGATGCTGGTCTGATCTTTATTATAGTATACATAATATTAACTTTTCAATAATTTGAGGTGTAAGAATATAAATAGTATTAACAATTTCAATTTGAATTGTTTGTTCAGATGTTTGAGTTAAATATTTGTGTGATTAAGTAAATAAATTCATTAAAAATATATGTTGGTTGCAATGAAAATGTTTAAGATGACCTTCTTGATACAGAGTATGAGTTGCAATAAAAATGTAAAGTTTAACATCAGTATTTAAACATTTGACTGATCTCATTGTCATCATCATTCGTCAACACCCCTAAGAGCATATGAAAGTTACTCTTCAAAGTAAGAGAAATTCATATTAAAATGAACTCAAAATAAAAGTGGACGCGTGCTCTTACTGCAGAGAATGAGAATTTCAACAAGGGGGCCCAAATCATTCAAAAAGTTTCAAAAACTCGTATTCAAAATTCATTGGTTTTGATTTTGTGTACTCTTATGGTGTAATAAAAAGACACTGGTAAAATAAACAAGATTACAAGAGTTACGTAAAGAAGATGTCGCGTTATATCGTGTTGAAGATGACGGTAGTGTTTTTTTTCAGAGATTTCAAATAAGTTGTGAGTAAAGAAAAATGTGAACTTGACATAGTCAAAATTATTTGCAGCTATCTCAACTAAATTTATATATGTTATTTTCACAAAAATTAATTAAATCAGTTACTTCTCATGTCAACTTTTTCATCTTCCAATCAAAAAAAATTTAAATGTCTTCACTTTTCCGGACTCTTTTCCCTCTTATTTGGACACCGTTTTGGGGGTATAAGTAGTCAAAATTTATTGGCTCAACGAGAGAAACACGAATTCATCATTTATTTTGTCAAAATCCTTGATGGGGCCCGGACCCCAACCGACCCCCCTTAGATCCGCCCCTAGGAGGGTGTCATGTCACATCTTACAGAGCTAATTCTTTTTCTTGCTACAATAGGGAGCTTCACACTTTAGATGTTTTAGATACTCTGAACGCTTTAAAGTTTGGAAGCGCGAGCTGCTTATTCTGCGTGCCCTGATTTCGCCAGCTTGGAAGCTTAGGAGGCACGTTCTGCGCATCTGATCTTTTGTGTCTTGTCTCCTGCTATGTTTAGAGGAGTCTAGAACGTTGGTCTCGTTGGCTAATGGTATGATTGCTCCTGATTTGATAACGTTGAGCGCTTGTAGAAATTTTGGGGGCAGAGTGCACGACGGGTCGCTTGGAGAGGTGCGCGCAAGGGGAAGCACACTCAAGGAGGAATGTGCGTACAACGGGATGTGCGCGCGTAGGAAGAGAGATGCGTGCAAGGGAGAACGCGCGCAAGGCGGAACATGTGCACGGAGGGACGTGAGCTCCTTGGAGGAGAGACACGCTCAAGCTGGAACGTGCACACCAAGGGACGTGCGCACTTAGGAGGAGAGACGCGTGCAAGGGGCAACGTGCGCATAGAGGTATGTGCACACTTAGGAGGAGAGATGTGTGCAAGGGGGCGCGCGCGCGCAAGGGGGAACGTGCGCACGAAGGGACGTGCGCACTTACGAGGAGAGATGCGCGCAAGGGGGAACGTGAGCACGGAGGGACGAGCGCACTTAGGAGGAGAGACGCGCGTAAGGGGGAGCGCGCCCAAGGGGGAACGTGCGCACCCCTGCGGGCGCTCGTTGGAGGAGGAGAGAATGAGAAATCGTAGGATAAATGGGTGAGGAGAGAGAAAATCCGTAGGATGAGTAGGAGAAGAGATAGAAAATTCGTAGGAGTTGGAGAGGGGAGAGAAAATCCGTAGGACATGAGATGATGGACACGTTCACGGATCCCTCTTCGCCCTATGAGTTCATCAAGTGGCTAAATTCCTTGATCAAATCTTAAACTACAAGTACAATCTTGATAAGAGAAGGACATCCTAAAACTTACAAGTATACTAACAAATATCAATTGTGGAATTTGAAGCCAATTTGGGCTCAATTTGTCGTTTCAGTGTTTTTTCTCCTTAGGCGGTGGAAAAAACATCAATATTGAAATTATCTGTTTGGTAAAACTTCATTCTCCTTGACTTCATTAATGTTTATACCGTACTAATCACTTATTTTTCTAGCTTAATACATGTGTGGTTAGTTTTAAAAAAACAAATTATTAGAATTTTAAAATTAATTAACCCAAATTAGCATCACTGTATAACCCGTAATTCGTCGAGATCAGACGTACGCAAGCAGACGACTATTCGCAGACCATTGGGCGAGTTGTGGCGAGCAGAGGCGGGCTTGGGCGAGCTGTGACGAGTTTGGGCGAGTTTGGTCGAGTATCTCGCGTGTTTGGGCGAGTAGCCCTTGGAACTCGCTGCCAGTAGCTGGATACTCGCCTATATCCCCCCCCCCCAGAATTTCTCTATAAATAGCCCCCCAGGGGTACTGAAAATGACACTTTTGGAAGAGGTTGAGGTCCCCCCCCAAGTGGATACTCTCCCAGTCCATGTCTGCCAAGTACCTCGCCCAGCCTTTTGGTTGTGGAGGGGAAGCTTCTTCTAAGCTTCCGGGTACGTGATGGGATCTCCCTGCTGGAGCACTTGGGGTGTTCTTATAGATAGTTTTCTCTCTCTCTCGTTAGCCGTTTGAATTGTGACGTCGGATCGTAGAATCAGTAACCTCATGCTGTTTTGATCCTATTTCTGAGGTTAGGAATTTTCCCGGCTTCAACACATGGTGCGGTGAGCGTGGATAGTAGTCGACGAAAAAATTTTGCGAGAAAACTTCATAGTTTAAGATGGTGAGTTGGAGACCAAAGACAGGAACTCGCGAGCACTCGACAAGGTGGGCGAGTTCTCGGCAAGGTGGGCGAATTTCTTGGTTACTCGCCCATAGGTGAGTTCACAATGGCGACTTTCAAGCTCGACGGCTTCATGGGGCGAGCTTAACTATTACTCGCTCATAAGCGAGTTCCAGATCGCGACCTCTTTAAGCGAGTTCCAGATGATGACTTCAGATTAGCGAGTATGGGCAAGCAAGTTCATGCAGGCGAGTTGCAGATGGTGATATGCTCTGGCGAGCTTCATACAGCGTGCTCCAAATCAACTCGCAGGTGTCCTGTTCGCAGGTTGGTGAGTTTCCTTGTTGCTCGCCCATAGGCGAGTTCCAAATGGCGGTGACCCTATGCGAGAAGGTGCAGAAGAGTTCATGAATGCGAGTTGCAGACGACGATATGTCAGCGAGTATTGGCAGGATTGGCACTCGTCCATAGGGGAGTACTGGCAGGATAGGCGAGTATCTTTGTTAGTCGCCCATAGGCGAGTTGAAGAGGCGAGTATCTTTGTTGCTCGCCCATAGGCGAGTTTTTCAGGCGACTTACTTGCAAGGTCGGGATAGCTCGGAATCGGGGGGGAACCCCCAAAAACTCTGCGTAGGGGTTCTAATGTCAGAAGTGACACTTACCCCCTGTCTAGTTCATCTTTTTTTCAATAGTGGTGCTTTTCATACATGTTCATACTTACGGGTGCTTTGGTAAACCTCGTGGGTACTTTTTGTATGACTGACAAACAGGGCAAATCACGACGTGTTCACCACCAGGGAAAAACATATGAGGTGCTTTGCAAGCTCCTACCTGCGATGATCTCCTCCGACAACCTACATTCCATGAGACGGCTTACCCATGGCATCTTCAAACTAGCATTCTACGAGCTCCTACTAGTGATGCTCTTCATGATTACCAAGTGCTCTCTTTAATTCCATGAGTTCCATACTCGCGAGGTGATCTCTTCAATAGTTATGGTGCTCTCCTTTAATTCTGCGAGTACCATACTCGCGAGATCACTACATCAGCAACTATGGTGTTCACGTCAATTCAGAGAGTTTAAACGCACGAGGCTATCACTTCAGCAATCAGGCCGTCATGTTATTCATATCATCTCCTCGAATACCTGGAGTTATGATAACCTGAAAGGGTTCTATCTATAGGAGGGAAGGGTACGTGTGTTCACACTTATATATCAATGATATTTCTCTAGAACCCTGAAATATGGGGATTTAGTTTCTCTTCTTGAAAGTGTATCAAACAGACATAGTAGGCAGAAAGCGACCTCCATGATCGGTTTGGGAAACCTGCATCCGACTTAATTCTCCTAAAAAGCCCAGGGCGGATGATGAGATGACGCATCGGGATTTAAGCATCCTTATAAGACCGAGCCCCTACATTGACGGCCGAGATCAGCTCCCCCTTGCATGTTGGCCTAGCTACCCCCGATTGCATCTCTCCTCCGACTGGAGAGACTATCAGGAACAGGTATGGACGCTAACCTCCTAAACTCGATGAAGGAAGACTCGCTCGTAGCGATTGTTTGTCCTGTAAAGCAGAAGCGTCTCTGTTTTTTGCTAAGGCAGGATAACCTATCAATCTTTGGAAGGTACAAGTTCGCGGAAGGATGGTGGACTCGAGAGTGTCCAGTAGGACCCCCCCCCCCAAGACCATTTCCCTTCGCTTGTACTCTGGTTTTCGTAACCAAGTGGCAGAGCTGAAAGCGATCTCCACGGTTGGGTTGGGAAACGAGCCTTCGACTTATTTCTCCTAGATAGCCCAGGGCATACAATAGGACGATGCCTCAGGATGTAAGCGTCCTTGTAAGACCGAGCCCCTGCATTGACGGTCGAGATCAGCTCCCCCTGCATGTCGGCCTAGCTACCCCCGATTGCATCTCTCCTCCTACTGGAGGAACTATCATGAACAGGTCTGGACGCCAACATCCCAACTCGACGGGGGAAAGATCCTCGTTCTCTTTAAAATTCCTTCGTCCTCAAAGATATTGATGCATTTGACTCCTTGGCAATCTCTTAAGCAATAGAGCAAATTATCTCAGCTCCGATTGAAGTCCTCGAGTGGTAGTGTCATCGTAAGTCCGGGTTCTTGCACGAGCTTCTCTCCTGCATACCGGCCAACGACCTCCTCGATTGAGAACTCCGATTGAAGTCCTCGAGTGGTAGTGTTATCGTAAGTCCGAGTTCCTTCACGAGCTCCGCTCCTGCACATCGGCCAACGACCTCCTCGTATGAAACCAAGTTTCTCGTTGGAGTGGTGTCATAGTCTGTCACCTCTATACGAGCTTCTCTCCTACAGACCGACTACTTGCCTCCCCAAGTCGACTCGCATCACTCCAGTTGAGCAAGGCTCCTGAGAGCTGTCGACTCCAACAATGATCGAAGTCCTTAAGTGGTAGAGTTATCTTAAGTCTGGTCTCCTGCACGAGCTCCTCTCCTACATACCGTCCAACGATCTCCTCTAGTGAGAGCTCCGATTAAAGTCCTCGAGTGGTAGCGTCATCATAAGTCTGATTTCATGCACGAGCTCCTCTCATGCACATCGGCCAACAACCTCCTCTGGTGAAATCAAGTTCCTCGTTGGAATGATGTTGTAGCCTGTCACCTCTGTACGAGCTTCTCTCCTACAGACCGACTACTTGCCTCCCCGAGATGACTCTCCACTCTGGTTGAGCTTGCCTCCTGATATGGTGTCGATTTCCCACCTCCACTTGAGCTCGGCTCCTGCTTGGTGTCGACTCTTTCCCACCTCCAGTTGAGCTCGTCTCCTGCTTGGTGTCGACTCTTTCCCACCTCCAGTTTAGCTCGTCTCCTGCTTGGTGTCAACTCTTTCCCACCTCTAGTTGAGCTTGGCTCCTGCTAGGTGTCGACTCTTTCCCACCTCCAGTTGAGCTCGACTCTTGCTATGTGTTGACTTTTCTCTCCACCTTCAGTTGAGCTCGGCTCCTGCTAGGTGTTGACTATACTCTTCATCTCCAGTTGAGCTTCCTCCTGCGAAGTGTCGGCTTCTTCTCCAATTCAGTTGAACTTGGTTCCTATGAGGTATCAACCTTCTCTCCACATCCAATTGTGCTTCACTCCTAGGAAGGACCTCGTGCAGCGCATCGTCTGGCGCCATCTCTCCGAAATACGGGTTCAACATTGTTTTTTCAAGCTCGTTCCGAGCTCGAAAAAAACGGGGATTGTGTATAACCCGTAATTCGTCGAGATCAGAAGTACGCAAGCAGATGACTATTCGCAAACCATTAAGCGAGATGTAGTGAGCAGAGGCGAGCTTGGGCGAGCAGAGGCGAGCTTGGGTGAGTTGTGGCGAGTTTTGTCTAGTATCTCGCGAGTTTTGGCGAGTAGCCCTTAGAACCCGCTGCCAGTAACTGGATGCTCGCCTATACCCCCCCCCCCCCCCAAGGATTTCTCTATAAATAGACTCCATGGGTATTGAAAATGGCACTTTTGGAAGAGGTTGAGGTCCCCCCAAGTGGATACTCGCCTAGTCCATGTCTGCCTAGTACCTCGTCCAGCCTTTTGGTTGCGGAGGGGAAGTTTCTTCTAAGCTTCCGGGTACGTGGTGGGACCTCCCTGCTAGAGCACTTGTGGTGTGCTTATAGATAGTTTCATCTCTCTCTCGTTAGCCATTTGAATTGTGACGCCGGATCATAGAATCAGTAATCTTAGGCTGTCTTGATCCTATTTCTGAGGTTATGAATTTCCCTGACTTCAACAATCACAATGTTTGATTGATTTTTAACTACTTAGGTTAATTAATATTATGTTTTTTGTTATTCAAAATTAATAAATGTTATTACAAATTGTTCCTCTCTTGTTTCTTTTCAAAATGTATATTTTTATATAAAAACAAAATTTAATAATAAATAGGTACCTAAACATTTGCCGGCACATTTGTTCTTACCAACATAAGAGTTGTAGCCTGAAAGAGAGCAAGCGTTCTAGAAATTTCACAGCCTTTTTTTACCCATCAGATCCGTCGGGATCGGGTTGATCAAGCGGATCGGGTTGTTCAAACATCCGTTTGGTGTGTCGGTGATAGTTGTGAATGTGACGATTATGAACTATCGTTCATGAATGCTCGATCTCATTTAAGAAATTTGTTGTGGGTTATCCGGTTTTTTTCCCGGTCCAGAGAATCAGATCACTTTAACTCGGAGTCGGACCGAAAGCGCTCAAGACGTGTATATGAAGCTCGAGTTTGACTCATAATCTTTTCCGATCATGAGTATAACTCATGAGCTCAAGCTACACTAGCAACCAAGCTCTAGCTAAGCGACCTTGAGCTTGGGTCAAGTTTCTTTTGAGTCTGTTTCTTGAGCTTATGAGCCAGCTCAGCTCAACTCTTCTTCCATGTATTTTTTTTTATTACTTTGCATGTGACCTAATAAAATTCGGACGATTAGGATTTTCAAAAGAGGAAAAATGAGCGGTCAAGATTTCTCCTTTAAGAGCAGGGCTTCTGCACAAGCTGTGGCCATGATTTAATGCATTTATTGAATGGCTGACTGAGATTCTTTGCATTGGCATGAACTGTAGCTGTCATTTGTCACTATAGCTTTAAATTTTAATAAATAAGCATGCATGAAATAAAATGAATATGCAAATAATATTCTTTTAATAGTAATATTGATTCTTCAAAATTCAAATAAAACCTTACCATTCTTTTTTAATATTACTATTGTTTTCTTAAGCTTTCAAAGTAAAATAATCTTCAGAGTCAAATAGTAAAAATTTAACCTGTTGGATATTTAATTTTCAGAGCAACACTTTTCTTATTATTTTCTTGCCTTTTCTTTGGCTGGATGGTTACAATTGGAGATGATGAAGGCTCCGTTTGGGGGGACTTATTTTCACCGGTCAAGCGGTTACGACCGCATGAAACGGACCTTAATTAACATCCGGTTCATGCGATCGTAACCGCTTGACCGGAGAAAATAAGTCCCCCCAAACGAAGCCGAAATCTGTTTTTGAATGAAGTTTCTTTCATGTGGTTGAAATTAGACATAAATTGCCACATTTTGTGGGATCCGTAGTCCCAAATCCAGGCGTTTGTGTTTTTCGGAAATTAAAACGCAATGGAAAAGCTCTCATCCAAATGGAGTCTTAGACTATGGTCTCAAATGAGGTCATATTTCTCGCAAGTAGTGTTACCACTTGGGGGGGGGGGACAGTAATTTCATGCCCGGGAGGAATCGGTGTCGAATAGTGGATAGCCATGATGTGTGGTATATAAAGATGTATTTGAGCGTTAGAGATAGCGAATGTAGCCTCCCCCATAGAATATATAGCTTTTGGACCAAAATACTGCCCCATAAAATATCGCCACCACTTGAAGAACAATGCACTTTCAAGCAACGTCTTACTTAGGGCAAGTTTGGAGCGGCGTTGCCGGTCATGAACATAGTGGTCATGAACCGGTCATGAACATAGTGGTCATGAACCGTAATTTTTAAACTGAGTGGTCATGAACTGCGGTTTATGCTCAGAGATCTCTTTGGAGGGTTTTTATTTAGGGTGCGCTTGTCGCTGCTTATTGCAGCTTATTTGCTCCGGTGAAGTTGGACAAATCGTCATCGTCTGTTTGGCATGACAAATGTTACTGCCATTACAAAAAAATTAATTTGGGACATAAAATTTTGATATGACAATGATATTTTTGTCCGACCTCACCGAAGCAAATAAGCTATGATAAGTCACGTCATAAGCTATGATAAGTCACGCCAAACGCAACCTAACCTGCGGACAAAAACAAAGAAGCAGTTTTACCTATTTGGTTATACCATGATGGACATTATGCGAATTTTGCTTGAAAATTCAGGGCAATGGGAACTTCAAGAGCTAAAAGATGCAAGTAAATTCATAACATTGCCTTTTTTTTCAATGACTTTCAATATTAAGGTTCTGTTTGAGAGGGCTTTTCTGAAAGAAAAAAGAGTGTTGACAAAAACGTGGAAAAATGATCTTTTGGAAAATGATCTTTTGGAAAATGTATATTGCAAAAAGAGATCTGTTTGGTTGAACTATTTTTGCAGAGATTTTCAGAAATGAGAATCACTTTATAAACAGTTTGCCAAATCTCCGTTGCAGTGACTTTTTTATTAAAAATGCATGCAATTTTCACTGGGGCGCGCATTTTTCGCACGAGCGCGTATTTTTTGACCGGGCGCGCATTTTTTGCCTGAACGCACATTTCTCGCCCGGGAGCAAATTTTTCGCCTGGACTCGAATTTTCGCCCTGACGTGATTTTTTCGCCCGGGCCGAATTTTTCGCCCTGACCTGAACTTTTCGCCCGGGCGCGAACTTTTCACACGAGCTCGAACTTTTCGCCCGACGCGAACTTTTCGCACGGTTTATTCACCCGGGAGCAAATTCTTCGGCGGGCGAAAAATTCGTGCCCAAACAAAAAGTTTGCGTCTGGTGAAAAAATGTGCGCCCGGGCGAAAAATTCGCGTTGGTCGAAAAATTCACGCTCAGGCGAAAAATTAACGACTGGGCAAAAAATCGGTCGAAAAATTCGCGACAAACAAAAAATTCACGCCCGGGTGAAAACTTCGCTCTCAGACGGAAAATTTGCGCCCGGGTGAAAAATCGCGTCCGGACGATAAAATTGCGCTCGGGCTTAAAAACTGCATTAGAGCAAAAAAAAATCGTACTCGGGAGACAAATTAGCACCCAGTTGAAAAAATCGCCCATGGACGGAGAAAACGCGCTCGGGCAAAAAAGACGCGATCGAGCAAAAAAAACGCGGTCGGGCGGAAAAAACTCGCCTGGGCGAAAAAATCGCGCTCGGGCGAAAAAAACGCGCCCTAGCGAAAAAATCGGGCACGGTAAAAAAAAACACGCCCGGGTAAAAAAAAACACGCCCGGGCGAAAAAATTGCTCCCTGGCAAAAAATCCACGCCCGGGCGAAAAATTCGTGTCCGGGCGAAAAATTCGTCGCCCTCGATTCTGCAGAAGTTTTGTAATCCGAAGCTCGTAATGGAGTTTGACCTGCACAGATCCGGTCACGTGATTTTTTACCCAGTTGAGGGGTTTTTCCACGTAAAAAACATCGTGTGCACCATCTTTATTGTTATGTGATTGTGCGCACGCTTGATCGCTCTGCAGGCTAAAACGGTCAAGTTTAGTCTGATCTGTCAGGAGCGTTAAGTACACCGCAACAAATTTCAATAAGGGTGAAGAGTGTATATGGTGCAGAGAAACTCGAAGAAAGATTAGTAATAATTTGGATCATCAAATACTAAAGACTGGCATTTTTTCAATGCAAGTGATTATGTTGTTGTGTTTGGAATTCCATGAATAATTGTGTTTTGGTGGCAGTAACATGTGGTTAAATTGTCTTTCTTTAATGTCCATCTAAGAAATTTTATTCACTTATTTTGTTCAAAGGAATGATATTTGTTAGGTGATTCTTAACGAACGACCATTTAACTCTTGCCTTAATTTGGTAAAAATCCCAACAAGGCATGCATAAATAACATTATTTATTTTTTAAAAAATCATTATAAAACAAAAAAATGCGCCATGACCCGTGCACATTCCTTTAGTAGGCATATACCAATCAAACTTGATGCACCTTTTGCGCGTATGGACGGGCAGTGCATGGAGCCGTTCCTACAGACTGATCGAGCAGCCGCCCGAGCACGATAAAATTGCCAAAAAAGGAGGATGGGGAGAGACGATGGAGAGCACCCGAGCGGCCCATCCCACACGGGATACTATGTACAGAGACTTCACGGCCGAACCTGCACCGTTACTTTCCCACACTGCACTTATGTAGCAATGTAGCATAGTCCCCCTTTCGCCTTTGAGCACTAAAAAAAAATTAAACAATTTCGCATGCATAATAATAATATGCAATCTAAATAATATTATGTAATTTAGGCTTCGTTTGGTTCGGTGTTTGAAGCAGCCGGCAGGAGGAGACAAATGCCGTCGCACGGCATTTGGTTACCTGTCATGCGGCGGCGTTTGCCGCAAATGGCGGGCCCAAACGCCCAGCCAAACAGCCTTAAATAATAATAAATAAATAAAAAGAAATTGGTATTGAATAATGAAATGGACCTACTTTTAATGGAGATCTTGGCTGGAGATTCTGCGCTCAGCAATCCGGGCTTGAAGGAGGGCGTCCACGTCAGCCGTCACAATCACTGCCCACGCCGACCGTCACGATCTAGCCCGATTGCTGGGCCCACCATGGGAAAGCCCTTTTTTCATCATCAATTCTTCCTCTTCTGCTGCCCCCATTCACGTATGACTATTTATTTATTCATTAATTTATGGCTGATTTTTGGGGTTCATTAATCTCAAAGGCCCAAAAACATTCCCAGAGGAGAGAGAAGCCATGCCCAGGCGGCCAACCCAACCCGTGCGCGTGGCCGGCAAGTGCGTGCGCTGCCAGCAGGCGCGTGCTTGCGTGTGCCCCGTACGCGCGCGCGCGCCGGCAACCGCCGCCGCCGCTGCTAGCTAGCCGTCGTCGTCAGGCACCTTGCCCCGTACTGCCCGGTGGGCACGCCGGTCTTTTTATGAAAATTTACAATCCAGGTGATCGGAACGGAGCGACGTCATTCGTCAACTAATGATCAAGCTCGGTACAATTACCAGCATGTCCCTCTAGAAAACTAAGTCCCTCAAGTCTTCATTTGAAAGCAAATAACTCTAGAGATTATAGAGAGCTCTGAGATTTTTTTTGCGAGAACGTGAGACTTAGATCGTTTCTCTGCTTGGAACTCGCTTCGCTCCCTCTCTAACGCGCACAACGCCCGCCGCTCACTTGAAAGTTTTTGTGAGCCCGGGAGGGCACTGGAAAGCGTTTTCGCAGATGCTCGTGTGAAAACACTCGCAGATTTCAAGGACTTGACATTTTTCTCTACAATTACGCTCTCATCTAAGTTTTGTGGACGCACACATCCAAGCTTCGTTGAAGTACTCATCCAAGCTTCGTGGAAGCACTCATCCAAGCTTTGTGGATTTAGTTTATTTTCCGTTTTTTCTATATTCAAAGCTTGTAACGAAGAGGTGACTCGCCACCCTTTGATGAGATTTCCTATACTTGTAAACTCAAAACTGAATAGTGGATTTTGGCTCAGCACAGATCCAACTACATGATTTTCACCCTTTTCGGGTTTTCCACGGTAAAGGAAGTCTTCTGTCATTACTGTTGGATTTTCATTGACTGTTTGCGCACCCGGTCCGACTTCGAGCTTAAGCGGTCTGATTCTCCGGACCTGAGAAAAATCGGGGGACCCACAACAGTTTAACGGCGTATGTGGGAAGGTGTTCCTAAAATCTATAAGGAATCTCAGAGGATAGCGCTTGCACAAC
Organism: Platanthera zijinensis; assembly: GCA_039513925.1. Classification (NCBI taxonomy): domain Eukaryota; kingdom Viridiplantae; phylum Streptophyta; class Magnoliopsida; order Asparagales; family Orchidaceae; genus Platanthera; species Platanthera zijinensis. Next base: position 24,721,556 of record CM077082.1, on the reverse strand, counting down.
GCAAGGAAGGCATATCGCTCGACCCGCACTGTGGTTCCTGCTGGAGGAGCATCACGAGGCGCAAGGTGGCATGCTCGCAGGCATGAAGGTTGAGACGATTATCGGATCCTCTCCCTTGGCCAACCAAGTTTTTGTCGTAACACAACATGAGGAGAACCACCTTGACAAAATTGTGTAACGAGACAACACCATCGGCTTTGGTGACGAGGATCTAATCGGACCCCCTCTTCATCAGTGCAGGGATGAGAGAACGTTGCCTTAGAGTTAAGAGGATTCTCGTAGATAACGGGAGTTTGGTCGACGTCCTATTCATGTCCGCATTTCAAAGTATGAAGATCTGCGAGGAGTCACCTTGTCTGGTAAACAAACCGTCTACAGATTCAACAACCAGCCAGTCCTGATATGGGGAATGATCTTTCTCCTAGTAACCATGGGGGAATGTCTGAGGCAAGTAAGCCACAACATCCAGTTCATGATCGTGGAATACAACTCCACTTACAATGTCATCTTCAATTGGCTCCTACAAGTCGCGTTCAAAGCGATTCCCACCGTCCCGCATCTAGCGATGAAGTTCTTAAAACTCGGCGACATGGGCATTGTTCGGGGAAATCAAGCAATGACGTAAATTTTCTATCTGAATTAGGCTCAGTCATCACGGGGCGCAATTCATCGTATGAATAACTTTGATCCGTGGGACAAAAACCACGATACAAGGGGTCACACTAGTGGAAGGCCTAGTCGAGGTTCCACTCCATGCAGGGGACTCTAACAACACAGTGCAGATCTAGTTGCTCTTGTCCTCGAAAGAGCAGGAGGAATACATGAGCATATTACGCGCGAATCGGGACATATTTGCATGGATTCCCGACGACATGCTAGGAGTGGATCCACAAGTCATCACACACTCGATGAATATTAACCATGTGTGCAAACCCGTAGTCCAGAAGAAGTGCAACTTTGCACCCGAGCGGCTCCAGTCCATAAAGGAGGAAGTACACCAACTTTTGACTGTATTGTTCATCAAGGAGGCGACATACCCTACTTGGCTTGCCAACGTGGTCAAGTAAAGAAGGCTTTGGAAAATGGAGCATGTGTGTCGACTACAACAATCTTAACCAAACATATTTGAAAGACAGCTTCCCTCTCCCCCGCATCAATCAGTTTGTGGATGCAACAGCCAGACACGAACTTTACAGCTTCATGGACGTCTACTCGGATACAATCAGATCAAGGTGAACCAGGCGGATGAGGAGCAAACCGCAATCCGCATGGACAAAAGGGTATATTGCTACAAAGTGATGTCGTTCGAAATAAAGAATGTCAGAGCTACCTACCAGAGGCTAATAAACTAAGTGTTTAATGATCTCGTCGGATAGTCTATGGAGATATACCCCAACGACATGCTAGTGAAGAGTGTTTGGCGTGGCCACCACCCAGAAGTTCCAAACAAGTTTTTCCTGCTCCTCCGTAATTTTGAGTTACGCCTAAATTCTTCCAAGTGCGCTTTCAAGATTACCCCTGGAAAATTTCTAGGCTTCATGGTGATACAACGCGGAATTGAGGCCAACCCTAAGAAGATTAAGGAAATAGAAGACATGCCTCACCCTGGCACTATCAAGGAAGTTCAGCGTCTCAAAGGAAGGATAACCACACTCTCTTGTTTCTTGGATCATAGCGGGGATAAGTACCTCCCCTTCTTCACGGTTCTTTGCGGAGCACGGCACGCTGAATTTTAGTGGACAGATGAGTGTCAATCAGTCTTCGAACAACTCAAGCAGTACCTGACCACTCCTCCGCTACTCTTCAAGCCCACAATGGGGGAAACCATTTCTCTATACTTAGCAGACTCGCCGCAAACACTTAGCTCGGTCCTAATCAAGGACGAAGGAGGGATTCAACACTCAGTCTATTATCTTAGCAATGTCCTATCTGATACTGATAGCAGATATCTCGCGACAGACATCTAGTCTTTGCCGTGACCTGTCATCAAATATTGGGTCTTGAAAGATTCCATAATAGAATGCACAATTCCACCGAAGGATGCGGCTAGCTCTGACGACGTGACTCACACACAATGAGTTTTATGCGTGGATGGAGCATCATGAGCTGAGGGGGCATGTGATTTCCTGCTACTAACAAGTCCCGAATGGGCCACTATCAAGTATGGGCTCAGGCTGAAGTTCTCAGCCACCATCAACGTCGCAGAGTACGAGACCCTAGTCCTCGACCTTCTCCTGGACATTGACTGCGGAGCAGAAAGCTTAACCATCAACATTGACTCTCTATTTGTGGTCTCACAAATCGAGGGAGACTACGAAGCTAAGAACGAGCAACTCGTACAGTACCCTCAGCTAACAAGGTCTCTCCTTAGGAAAATCAAGGCTCACAAGATCCTCCACATTCCCGGGGGCAAAACACTAGAGCTAACGCTTTGTACAAGCTTGCCAGCTCCGCTACATGTTACCAATCTAGGTGCTGCCGAATCGAGGATCTGTTCATCCCCAACATCATTGGCCCGTGGGTGATCGTCGTGATAATAGGAGGGGAGCCTTGCTAGATAGATCTTATCATCGCTTACCCGGGGAGTAGATAATTGTCTGCATACCCAGAGTAGGAATGATGCCTACGAATTCACACCGCCTCATTCTCCATCATCGTTGACGAGCCCTACAAGCGCTCTTTCTCCGGGTCTTACCTAAAGTGTTTACGCTCATCTGAGGTAGGCTATGCTCTAAGGGAAGTTCAAGAAGGTATATACATGGAACATTTGGGAGGTAAGACTTTGACACTAAAAGTCTTATGTCAAGGACTCTACTGGCCCACGCTAAAGAAGGATGCGTTTGACTTCACTCAAAGGTGTGAAAGCTACTAGCTCTATTCCAACGTCCTACATCAACCCTCGGTATCGCTCATCCTGCTCCAGAGCGTGTGGCCCTTCACACAGTGGGGGATCGATTTACTCGGGCTTTTCCTACCAGCTTCCGGGTAGAGAAAGTTCATCATCTTGGTTGTCGACTACTTCTATAAATTGGTCAAAGCAGATTCGCTGGCCAAAATCACTGAGGAGAACGCAAAATGGTTCGTTTGGAAAAACATAGTCTACCGCTTTGGCATCCGGGCTACTATCGTCGTCGATAATGAGACGCAATTCACAGAGAAGTCCTTCACCAAAATGTGTGGGGACTTGAAGATAAAGCTCTGCCACACGGCTGTGGTACATCCCCAGACCAATGGACAGATAAAGGTCACCAACCATACCATCTTGAAAGGTCTGAAGACTCGCCTCCTAGAGGTTAGGGGAAAGTGGGTGGACGCTTTTCTCAACATCTTATGGGCCTACAGGAGAGCAACAAGAATCTCGACCGGGGAGACGCCCTTCAACCTTTGCTATGGGCAAAAGCGATTATACAAATGGACGTCAGCATCCCAAGACCCACGCTTAAGCTTTGGACCCAACAGAGAATGAGGCACTTCTTCAGGGAGCATGGATTTGTCCAGGAAGTTAGGGACAAAATAGCTCAAAGAATCACCGCATATCAGAATCGCATGACCCGCGTCTACGACCGAAGGGTAAAACTGAAACCCATCAGTATTGGAGACCTTGTCCTCCAAAATCTCGAAGCAGTAAGGAAGGGCCCTAGAAGGATAGGCTCTTTCTGACATGGGAAGGGACCTTCGTCGTCATAATGGTAGAAAAACTGGGACCTACAAGCTAAGGGCTAAGGACGGGAAGACACTCCCCCGGACTTGGAACATGCAAAACATGTGTCGCTTCTACCAATGATCGATGTCCCCTAAAATGGAAATGCAAGGTTGAGCTTTTGTTCCTATGCATCTTCCCCTTTCATTGGCAAAATTGGTTCACTTAATAAACAAGCCCCATGCTCTCCTGCTATCACAATAAAATGGGGAAAGGTACACTCACACCTCCTTGGTCCTTTTGTGGCATGAACGAACAAATGTTCTTTGACACCTTTACTTAGACGAACCTCAGTCCTTCAGGGGCATGAACGAATAATGATTCTTTGCCACATCCACCTGGACGAACCTCGGTTTTCCTGAAGCGCGAATAAACAAAGGTTCTTCGCTACCTCCATCTGGACAGACTACGATCCTCCTGAGGTGCAAATGAACAAATATTCTTCACCACCTCCACCTGGTTGGACCCCGGACCTCCTGAGATGCGAACGAACAAAGGTTATTCATCACCTCCACCTGGATGGACCTCGGTCCTCCTAAGGCGTGAATGAACAAATGTTCTTTGCCACATCCACTTAGATTGACCCTGGTCCTCCTAAGTTGGGAACAAATAAAGGTTCTTTGTCACCTCCACCTGGACGGACCCTCGGTCCTCCTGAGGGGGGAAAGAACAAAGGTTCTTTGTGACATCCACTTGGACAGACCTCGGTCCTCCTAAGGCGCGAACGAATAATGGTTCTTCACCACCTCCACCTAGACGGACCCCGATCCTCCTGATGCGCGAACGAACAAAAGTTGTTTGCCGCCTCCACTTGGACGTACCTCGATCCTCCTAAGTCATGAACAAACAGATGTTTTCTGCCACTTCCATTTGGACGGACCCCGATCCTCCTGAGACGCAAATGAATGAATGTTCTTTACCATCTCTACCTGGATGGACCCCGGTTCTCTTGAGAGGCGAACGAACAAAAGTTTTTCACCACTTCCACTTGGACGGACCTCGGTCCTACTGAGGCACGAACAAACAAAAGTTCTTCGTCACCTCCACCTGAACGGACCCCGGTCCTCCTGAGGAGCGAACGAACAAAGGTTCTTCGCCACCTCCACCTGGGCAGATCCTGGTCCCCCTGAGGCGCGAACGAACAAAGTTTCTTCTCCACCTCCGCCGGGATGGACCCTGGTCCTCCTGAGATGTGAACGAACCAAGATTCCTCGCCATCTCCGATAGAACAGACTCTGAGTCTTTCTGGAACGTAGCAAGAGCCGTTAAAAGCACAAAATCATGCTATTACCAAAGCAATGCACAATACATTGACTACCAAGATCCCACGTCTAATATCAAATGTATGATCTTCACCTCACAAAGCTGACACTGAATCATGTCGGGACACCAACTCTCCCGCAAAGTGTCACAAACAACAAGTAATTTGTCAAGCGAAATTTCACGACCCTAAGACAAAAAAGTTGAAGTCATAAAATTATGGTCTCGTCACTTCGCGAATAATGACCCACAAAAAATTGGGGGCATTTGATAGAGTTCATTATGTTTTTTGTAAGTCAAATCAGAAAATTTTTGACCAAGGAAACAAAGGCGAGTCATCCCGGCCGAGCGAGCCGCACACACCAAACCACGCTCGCCTCAAATGCCCAAAAACACCCTGAAAGGGGAACGAAGCCATGCATGCACGCACACGCGCAATTATCAGTTGGTCCCTCCAGAAAACTATAAAAATGCCCCAAACCTTCATTTAAAAGCAAACAATTCCAGAGACTATAGAGAGCTCTGAGATTTTCCGGTGATAACGTGAGACTTATATCATTTCTCTATTTGAAACTCGCTTTGCTCCATATCTAGCGTGCACAACACCCAACACTCAGTTGGACGTTTTTGTGAGCCCAGAAGAAGACACTGGAAATCGCTCATGTGGATGCTTGCGTGAAAACACTTCAAGGCTTCAAGTACTTGACATTTTTCTCCTCAAGGATGCTCTTATCCAAGTTTTGTGGACACACCCATCCAAGTTTATTAGACTTAATTAATTTTTCGCTCTTTTTGTATTTAAAGCTTGTAACGGATAGGTGGTATGTCACCCTCTGAGTAGACTTCCAATACTTGTAAACTAATAACTGTGAAAAAACCCGCCAACCCAACAGTTCATCTCAAAACCCAGGTGTTGAGATGAAGGGTGGCGGGGTACATGAACACGGAGGGGAGAAAGCTGCAGGCGATGTGGGATTAATCCCAACCACAGGACCGTAGGGATATTCCGCCACAGTGGCCCACCGGGGTCAACACCCAGACCTGGAACGCGGTGGGGAAGCCATAACACGGTCCCACATACACGTGTCCTGCTGGCAAATCAATCTCAACAAACTGAATAGTGGATTTTGACCCGACTAAGATCCGAGCACATGATTTTTCACCATTTCCGGGTTTCCACAGTGAAAAAAGACACCTGTCATTACTACTGGATTTTAATTGATTATTTGCGTGTCCGTTCAACTCCGAGCTATGACGGTCCGATTCTCTGGACCGGAAGAAAACCGGGTGACCCGCAAGAAGTATCTTACCTGTACAATATAAGCATATTATTATCCATTTCTATTATATATATCTTTACCACTATAAAAGAAGTATAAACTCATGAGTTCGAAATTAAAATAGCCAGACGATCATGAATTGATAATTTTGCTGTCATTCGATCGAGCTCAATCAAATCACATTCTCTCTCCACATTTTAGTGGGTCTCCTAAATCTACTACTAGGGTGTACTAAATTTATGTAAAATTACGATTTTGTCCCTATATAATGCATAAAATACTTCAAGCTCAGGTTAGCCACACAGCCCGCTGCCAACCCCTAAAACCAACACGCTACCAGCCCCTAAAACTAGCCCGCTAAAAGTAGCCCGCCATGCCTCAGCCCACCCGATCTGCCCGCTGAGAAGGATTCAAACAAGTCATCCTGCATATGCCTTTTAAACCCAAAGAATTTAATTCAGTCGGACGGTGTGGGACCAAAGAGACGGTGAGTTACATTTTAAATAATTAACTAATTAATTAAATGTTATTTAATCTATTCATTAACATTAAAAGCAAGCGAAACCCGTCGGTGGCGGGGCAGGCTCTGCCTTCTTTTCATTATAATCAATAGTTTTTAAACTACTTTTGAATTACATTTTTAAATGGTCTTTAATTATATATATTTTTTGGTTTATTAATTTTGTATATTTATTTTCATTATTTATTTTAAATAAGCCCGGCGGGGGGCGGGCAATCCTGCCGCGGGCCGGCGAAACCTGGCGGGTGCGGCGAAGGCCGCTGGGGGCGGGCGAAGCCCGCCGTCGCCGGCCGGGTACTGTCGCGCTTGGCCGTAGGAGCGCAGCCCCGTGTCGGACACGCGTCTGTTTGTATAGATATATATGTATAGTTATTGCCCTGTAAGTTATAACTATAACATAACACAGTTCACATCACTGTTCATCAGCATTCCAAATGTATAAAGAAGAGAAAACCCCCACAAAAACGTAGAAAAACAAACAACCACAAAAACATAGAAAAACAAACAACTCACAAAAACGTTTGAAACAAAAACAAGGGTGAGTGAAGGATAGGAAACACTTGCACTGTCCTTCTTTCAAATTTTAGGCCTCTTTGGAGAGCGGATGGGGCTTCAAAACGTTGACAGATGGAGGTGACCAAACTCGTGAGCGACACCGCGACCGTTTAGCCCTTCCTAACACTACTGTTTTTCCGTCTGTTCGGACCGAACTGACGGCTACAATCCGACGCTCCGGCTCTCAAGCAGAACCTTCTTTTATACAAGCAGGATATAAACGCATACATACATATCTATATCTGTACTACACAAAGAAATACTTTGGCGGTCCATGGTATAATTATGGAGGACCATCAAAGCAAATCTAACCGTCTAATATTGTTGAAATAAATCTAGCCACTTATTAATTTATTATGGCTTTTTAACCTGCTATGGTAGGGTGTCTTAAGTAAGGGTGTAAATCGAAACCAACCGAACCGCCAAACCAAATCGAAATGAACCAAACCGCACAGTTCGGTTTAGTTTTAGTAGCATACAGATCGGTCACGGTTTCATTTTTTGAGAAACCGTGTGGTTCGGTTCGGTTCACGGTTCGGAATGTCAAACCGAATCGAGTCGAACCAAACCAAACCATACTAGCTTTAGTAATATTCTATTATATTAGGGATAGTTTATTTCATAAGCTCGGCTTAGCCTATGTTGTTAACAATAAACAATATTTTAATTATTAAGACTAAATGTTATTACTTATGAGTTATGACCGAGCGCCGGGCTAAAAACTTAGCAGCTCTTTTGGTTTTTAATATTTACCTTTTAAATTTATTTTCTAACTTTTATGTTTTTTATTATAAAAGAATGAGAACCAAAAGTCCACAGGAACTGGAAGTTTCTGCGAAGGAATTGCTATTTTTTCAAAAGAACTTATATCTGTCCAAAGGTGAATGTTAGTTATGACAATTTTAATCTTTGACTTTATTACTTTAGTTTTATATATCTATGTTTTAAGTTATTTAAAACACAATAACTCTTCAATTTATGTTGTTTTAAATTGATTTCTTCAACTGAAAGACAAGCACTTTATTCGATTTTTCTTTATAAGTATAACAATTATTAATCTGTCATTTTCATTTCATACTTGTAAACTAAACAGTGCACACAAAAAGACTAGCATTGTCAGTCTTGTGATAGTTATATTAGCGAACAATTTTTTATTTTAAGAATTAAACCGTTCAAACCAAACCGTTCGGTTCGGTTCCAATGGTGTTCACAGTTCGGTTCGATTTTAGATTTTTGGAACTACACGCGGATGGTTCGGTTTTAGATTTTTGGAACCACACGCGGGTGGTTCGGTTAGCGGTTTTGATAAAAAACCGAACCAATCCGAACCATTACGGCCCTAGTCTTAAGTCTATATTTTAAGACAATTATCCTACGTTTTGAAATTATAATTTTGCCCCTACCTACATTGAAATTTTAATAATTGCAAAATAGCACTCTCCTAGGATTGAAGCCACAATCAGTCATATGTTACCAAAAGACTTAACCACTCCACTAATTATCAAATTATGATGAACACTTAAAATTAATTTTAAATACCAACAACTTTGAATAATTGACAACTACTATAACTTTTAAAACAATACAATATTTATCTATGACAAAAAAATTGTGATTTTGAATGAGGAGCATAACGCACAGGGGTTCACGAGCGAAGAGAGCGTCATCACGTCAGGACACTGTCGTAGCCGAAGTACTGTCGCACGGGGCACAGAGGGGGTGGGGGGTACACATAGGGGTGGAAATAGGCCATGCGGCCTATTATGGGTCTGCGGCCTTGCCTGCCATCAACCTGGCCTGGCCTAGCCTATTTTCTATTTACCATAAAAAATAGTGTTGTGAAATCGGATCGAGTTAAGCCGCGGTAGCGCAACGGAATTTCACGAATGAGCAAGAACCAATATCGCGCAAAATAAAATACGGAACGAGATTCTAGCATACACAGACGACACAAAAGATTACGTGGTTCGGAGTTGGGCTCCTACGTCCACGGGGAGAGCGCGCCAGAAAGATCCACTAAAACAGATGAGGTTACAAGATACAACAAGAGAAAACAGAAAACACTGTCTATCTTCCCCGCTGGAATCACCGCCTGCTTCCGCCGCCTGATGCCGATCCCGCCTGGATCAGCCGCCTGAAGCCGCCGAACGCCTGGAGTCAACTTCTGGAGGCCGGCCGGATGTCGCCTCGCCTGAGGTGACCGGATGTGCCGCCTCCGTTAGCTCCGCCTGTGTCGCCGCCTCTGCGCCTGCTGCCGCCGTCGCCGCGCCTGATTCCGTCGAACCTCTGGGGCCTACTGCAGGTGGCCGGCCGGATGTCGCCTCGCCTGAGGTGACCGGATGCGCCGCAACCTTGCGCGCCAGATGCCGCCACCTGCTGCCGCCGTTCGTCGGAAGAACCGCCTGAAAAGCTCAAAGCTTTCCCTCTCTGAATTCTCACTAGTGTTGTATATTACTGAACCATCATGTGGCTAAAGGAGGCTGACTCCTATTTATAATAGGATCAAGTGTCATCAAAATATGGAGATGAACACATATGGAGGGGGTTGCCAAAACAGGGCTCAATCCAAATAGGAAGAACATCCCCTAGATTATATTCCTCCCATAAAGCATTTCCATGTTTAGGACTCCCCCAAAACAGGAATAAAGAGGGCACACGGATCGGTGAGATGGCACAATCTCAACAAACTCCACCTTGACACCTCACGCGATGAACTCCACCTCGAAGCCTAACGAACGTAACTCTACCTCCAACCTGGATCTCCCCAACCGGCGACTACAAGCCCTCTCTCCCTGGGGTCTGACCGCGATCAACGCGCATCAGAATGAGTCAAGTCAAGATCGCTCTTGAACTTGACTCCAGTCACTGGACTTCCTCGCAAGTCCGTACTAATATCCCTCCAGGATATCTCCCGCAACTCCCTGCCTCTACCTCTACCGAACTCCCTCAACTCCCGGTGGCGCACCCCGACGTGCTTCGCCCTTGCCCTATAGACCGAGTCTTTTGCAAGACGACTCGCACTCAACCTCTCACTGTGCGACTCCACCTTCTCCTGAGTAAACCTGAGTTCCTTGGTGGGACTCCTGAGCCAGATGGCTCCCCTTGCGGTGTCTGGGCACTTCTGAGATGACACTCTGCCCTTCTTCTTCACGGCTGCGAAGATTTTGTCTTCACCAAGGCCCTTTCTCTGCGCGAACTCGATCACCGCTTTGATCCGTTTTTGCCACAGACCAAAATCAATTTTGCCGTCGTATTTTGGAATCTCGAATTTTGCCGACATTATCTTGCTCGCAGAGCTACTGGGCGATCAAGATGATATTCGCGGAGCCGATCTAGGAAGATAGGGAGCGGACCAATGTCGTCACCTACCGTTGACCCAGATCTAGAACCCGAACGTCCAGACGATCACCCCCGCGGAACCTGCCTCTGATACCAATTGTTGTGAAATCGGATCGAGTTAAGCCGCGGTAGCGCAACGGAATTTCACGAATGAGCAAGAACCAATATCGCGCAAAATAAAATACGGAACGAGATTCTAGCATACACAGACGACACAAAAGATTACGTGGTTCGGAGTTGGGCTCCTACGTCCACGGGGAGAGCGCGCCAGAAAGATCCACTAAAACAGATGAGGTTACAAGATACAACAAGAGAAAACAGAAAACACTGTCTATCTTCCCCGCTGGAATCACCGCCTGCTTCCGCCGCCTGATGCCGATCCCGCCTGGATCAGCCGCCTGAAGCCGCCGAACGCCTGGAGTCAACTTCTGGAGGCCGGCCGGATGTCGCCTCGCCTGAGGTGACCGGATGTGCCGCCTCCGTTAGCTCCGCCTGTGTCGCCGCCTCTGCGCCTGCTGCCGCCGTCGCCGCGCCTGATTCCGTCGAACCTCTGGGGCCTACTGCAGGTGGCCGGCCGGATGTCGCCTCGCCTGAGGTGACCGGATGCGCCGCAACCTTGCGCGCCAGATGCCGCCACCTGCTGCCGCCGTTCGTCGGAAGAACCGCCTGAAAAGCTCAAAGCTTTCCCTCTCTGAATTCTCACTAGTGTTGTATATTACTGAACCATCATGTGGCTAAAGGAGGCTGACTCCTATTTATAATAGGATCAAGAGTCATCAAAATATGGAGATGAACACATATGGAGGGGGTTGCCAAAACAGGGCTCAATCCAAATAGGAAGAACATCCCCTAGATTATATTCCTCCCATAAAGCATTTCCATGTTTAGGACTCCCCCAAAACAGGAATAAAGAGGGCACACGGATCGGTGAGGTGGCACAATCTCAACAAAATAGACCTATACTTAACGCCTGACCTGTAAGCCTGCAGTCCGGCCTATATTATTTTTAAATAATAAATAATATAAATTTATTATATAAACTAAAATATTAATAAAATATAAATTAATTATATATACATAATTACTAATCTATATTAAGAGAGACTTTTGAAAAATAAATTATTAAATAGATCTAAGTAGACCTACAAGTCAGCCCAGGCCTATCAATTTTTCAAAATAGGTCAGGTCAGACCTATATTTTGGCATACATCAGGCTAATAGGCCAGACTCAGGCCAAAAAATTCTAATGTAGCCCGGGCCTATTTTCCATAAAGCCTGACCTATTTCCACCCCTAGGTACACAGTCATTCGAGCTTGTGTGTGTATATATTAACTAATTAATTTAGAATGAAACTTAAATTAGGGGCCTTAAATTTAACTATTGGCAGCACGTATGCTAAAATTAGGGGCAAAATTAATTTCTCATAGAAAAATCATCAAATTAGCATGTATTTTAAATGCGCTTAAATAATAATAGTAACTATTATTATTAGTACAGTGTAACATTTTTTGCTGGTTTCACTTGTAACTCTTAACAAATTCATTGGGTATGTTTGGCACCTGCTTTACTATCTTCTCCTTCTTTTATGCTGTTGCTTTGTTCAATCCTACAGTGCGATCGACGATGACTTATAGAACAATCTCCACCGTCCAATGTTCGGAATTTGCTGATGACAGTTTCTTTTTTTCTGCCGTTCGATCCGAACGCTCTGTGATATTAGCCGTGAGAAATGTGATTGCGGATTAGAGCAATGTTACGTGCATATCATTTTTGGCTATGTTCAAATAAAAAACAATAAATTTCATATTTCATGGGTAACTATCCATACAAAGAAAAACACATAATCAATGAATTAAGACATCATTTGTTTAAGCTTTTCAGGCGAGTGTTTGGAGCAAATGCCGGCGGACAGCGGAAAAACAAACAGTTCGTCGACGATGTTTGCTCCGTTTGCTCCCGCTGTAAGGAGGAAAAACCATCCGTCTGCTCTGTTTCTAGCCTTCCTCCTCCCCTCCAGTCTCAATCCCCCGTTTCCATCCGCCGGCTCCTCCCGCCACCGCCTAACCAAATAAAGCCTAAGATTGCATTTGGCGCGACTTATCACAGCTTATTTGCTCCGATGAGGTTGGACAAAAACGTCATTGTCATAGAATGTATATTTGGTATTACAAATATTACTACCATTACAAAAAAAATTAGTTTGGGGCATAAGATTTTGATATAACAATGACAATTTTGTCCAATCTCATCGGAACAAATAAGTCGCGATAAGCTGCGCCAAACGGAGCCTAAGGCTTAGTTTGACGTGACTTTTTCGCTCTGGTGAGTTTGGACAAAACACCGTCATATAATGCATGTTTGGAATGACAACGATTGTGACCGCCATCTAGAAAATAAAGCTAGTTTTGAGCATAAAAATGAATGGAATTTCTTAGGTGCACGTGATTGTGCGTTCACGAACGATGGTTCGTAACCATCGCGTTCACAATCTCCACCGTCGTGTCAAACAAGCTATAAACAGAAACTCTCATATATCCCAGCAAATTAGGATATCCTCTCCGTTTGACTACAAATGAATGGTATCCATTTCACAGTTCAGATTAATTCATGACTAATCGAACGGGTTTGTAAAATTTCACAGAAACGAGAAAGATAGCATGAACACTCAATCAAACCAAACACAAATGAACCAGCACAACATAAGAAAAGAGAAACTTGTATTATCATTTTTCTTTACAGCACGAGACATACATTGTGAGACATGATTCGCCAATGTACTTGATGGAAACAAAATCATCAAGTAAGAGTAAACCGGGCGAACTGATAACAGTAACCACCAAAACCGCTTGTCCACAAAATGGTGTCCGCTGAAGCCTCCAAGTCGCCAAACCGCAACTTAACGTCGCGGACTCCCTGTTATTGAATGCTGAAGAACTTTAGCCGCAACTGTAAGTCGCCTGGCCTCAAGGTCGCCTTAGCTGTCAGAAACCACGAACAAGCTGCTGCCGAACTGAACAAAGTCAAATCTCTAGAGGCGGACTGACTTATTGAACTGGGAAAAACTTTGTCGAAGAGAAACCGCCTGGACGCAAGTCGCGACCTGTTGCAAACCGCTAACTGTTATCCGCAAGCCGCACCAAACCCTGACTGCTATCAGAACCAAGTCCCTGGTTGCTAATTGGTAGCCGAATAGCCTGCAAATAACAAAACAGTTACTCCTCTACGTCACACGGATAAGAAAATCAGACCGCAAGTTTTAACCAGAGCTTCAACACTTACTGTTTATGTTAACATATGATGAGCCGAGATCTCATATTTATAGGTGTGATGAGGAGTATCGTCACCACCCATAGCCATAGGATAATTGGTGGCGACGATGTCCTGCCATCTGTTCGTGACCATGCATGTTTGTGACAAGTTCTTTGACGGCACCGACTCGACGCGTTATTGTGATCGCCGCCGCAACCTTACATTTGAAGACTCTGATGGACGATGCCGCGACAACTTCCGCCATATTCCGCCATATTCCGCCATCGATTGATGGCGCCGCCCCGCCACTGGTTGGAGGCATTCGCCGCAACAATTAAGAAAAAGAACATATCTGCCGCTACGATCTCCGCGCACGGCCACGTTCGTACGCATAGCTCTTGGGTGTTCTCGTTTGGCACTTGGGTTCAACATTAATTAGTGTTTAAGTTATTGTTTAAGCTTATATTTTAGTTTACTGTTAGTATAAGTCTAATGTTTAATGTAGTTTAATTTTGCTGTTTGTTAAGGTTAGTTTAGGCAGAGTTTAATTTAATTCTTAATGTAAAACAATATATATATGTTAAGTTGTATGGGAGACAGAAATAGACAAGCAACAAAAAAAAACCGTGAGTTTTCTCCCCTAGGGTTCGGCCCCTTCGCCATTCCCGCGCGCTGTGAGATTCAGCCGCCACCGCCCCTCTGCTTGGCGTGAGAGTCACCAAGCTTGGAGCCCGACGCCCTTGAAGATTCGCCCCTAGCCGCCGCTCCTCTTGGTGCTGCCCCGCTGCCCGGCGATCTTCTCCCTCCTCCGGTGTGACTCCGAAGAAGGTGGCTAGCGTCCTCCGTCCGGTGCGACTCCGACGGATCCGGTGGAAGTGCGACTCTTCCACTAGTTATCTTATTGTGATTCTTCTATTGGATTTTGGGTAATCTCTCCCCTTACATCTAATGTGTTCATCTATATTTTGTGAGGAATGGTGGACTTGTGGATTCATATTATATTCTGAAGTTTGATGGAGTTTGTGTTGTTTTAAATCTGAACTAAACGTTTTTTAATCGTCCGGATTTCTTCGTGTAACCTTGGATCGGGTAGTCCTCTTGAACGCTTGCGAAATCGGGTTGAATCAACCTTTGATTTCTCTTTTGATTTCAAGAGATTTGGTATACCATCGTGTTAATTTGTTCGGGGGCTGATTTGGACTTGTTTGAATCATTTCCTTTAGTCCGGATTATCTCCATTTGGGTTTGTGAATGAATGCAAGTAATATGAAAGTGTTAAGCTAAATTGACCGGATCGGGTAGGTCCTATTCGCTTGAGCGGATATTGGCAAATAGCCCTTGTCCAATCTTAAAAGGTTTCGCGACCCTTCGCTTGTGTGGTGATTACTTTTGTGCAATTAGAATGGTGGTATTCGATGCGTTAGCGTAAAACTAAGCGCAAGAGTGCGGATCGCTAGCGATCGTACGTCTTCGGGCGATCGTACGTTTCGGTGTTAATTTGTTGTTGAAACTCGCCGATTGCACACCACGCGTTTGATGAAATGTCGCACTCACATGAATATTTGGTAATTGTGCGCAAGCGGTAACTCGTGCTGCATCAATAACCGTTCATCACCGTGCGGCTAGCCGCACCAGGTCGCACATGAGTGCAGGCACAATAAACAGACATCATGAGACAATCTGAAGTCGCCGCAGACTCCATATCCAGTCCGCACAAAGCACGCGGACTCAGCAAACAAGGAACAACTGGACTTGGCACAAACTGTGACCAAGTCCAAACCTTCAGCGGTCACTGACGCTAACTCAACATAGACGGACTCTGTAATCCGCGAGCTTAATCACCAGGCGGACTCCGCAAACCAGACCGCACACCCGACGGTCTCCGCGGTTACCAACCAACCGCGTCACCTGAACAAGGCACAAAAACCATGCCGATCTCGGCGAGCTCCAGATGAGTCCGCAATATGCCGGACTCGGCGAACTCCAGAAGAGACTGCAACAACCTGCAGTTAGACTACCCTAACCGCCCAGATCACCAAGAGAGCTGTTGAGCCAGACTGCAGAAGAAACCAACATCCTGCTGAAAACTATCCGCCAGGCCGCGAAGGACTCTGCGGACTGTGCGGTTTGCCCTATCAGACTGCACACACCATTACATTCCCACTTTAACAATTCTAACACTAATCTCATCATTTTATATTTTTCCTTTAATATAAAAGGGCAATATTATAGGCTGTCCTATAAGTAGCTATTATATAATCATAAATAAGCATGTTGCAAAAGTTTATCATCGACATGCTAACATCACAATAGAGAGAAGAATTTTTTTCCAGTGGCGAGATAGAAGAAAGACAAATAGTGAATGCATGGTCGTGACATGACTTCAGTAAATCCTCGAATAAAGATGAATAACTGAAAGCAGATATTATTTTTTAAGAAAAATAATATTGATTAGACATTTAGACGGCTAAAAATAGTTCCAAAACATTTTTCTTAAAAATTCTCTTATGAAAAAGCCTTTCATACAAACAATTTAAAAATGATGACGATGATCATTGAAAAGGAGCTTTCCCATCGCCACCACCGCCCCAAGCCGAGCCTTATGCTGCGTTTGACGCAACTTATCGTAGCTTATTTGCTTCGATGAGGTTGGACAAAAACGTCATTATATGTTTGGTATGACAAATGTTACTACCGTTATAAAAAAAAAGAAATTAATTTGGGACATAAAATTTTTATATGACAATGACATTTTTATTTAATCTCATCGGAACAAATAAGCTGACCAAATGCAACCTTAATTTTCATTAACAATTCTTTAGCAATTTACTAGTACAATTCCTTTAACAATTTCCTACTTTTTTTTTTGAACTGCATGCAATATTTTGATCTTCAATTACTATTTTACTAGTAAAAAGCAATTTGGCCCATCATTCAACATTCATCTACATTTTTCTAACCATTAATCATTAAACTGAAATGCTTTATTTTATTTTTAAAAGTTAATATAATATATTAACTTTTAATATAATCAAATGTTTAATATAACTGAACTGAATCTTTATTATATTTATCGTAAATATTTATTTCAAGCAAATCGTTTAATTATTAATTGAACTTCATAAATTATGCCTAATCTTTAAATTTCAGTATCATTTAATTTTACATCAATGTTTCTCTTAAAGTCTTAAGACTGCAAATACAAATTTTCAAACAATTTTATGTATTTTTTCACCTGTATTTCTCCCAACGCTACAACTTAATCAAACAGACTTCTAAAACCACGCATCATTAAACTGAAATGCTCTATTTTATTTTTAAATTGCTCCGGGCAAGGAAAAAAAAAAGCTTCTTTTTCTTCCATTAAAAAGAGCGGGGCGAGCAAGGCGCAGTGCTCCAGACTCCAGTTAGAGCAGAATGGGGCGCGCTCATTAATAACTCTTACTTGCACTCATTCCGGCGTTCCCCCCATCAATTTCTCGCCGGCGTACACGGCGGATCAGCGACTGTGATAGGACCGCCGACTCTAACAACAAGGAAAAGAAAAGTACCTCTTACTCCGGTCACTATTTCCGCCGGCGATGGCGGAGAAGATAAGAAAGCGGTATAAAAATGAAGCCTCTACTTCGTTCGCCGGAGCAAAAAGGGGAAGAGCAAATTGAAACAAACGGGTTAAATAGCTCTTGGTTCAGATAAAATCTCGCATCTTTTGCTCCCGATCGAAGCAAAAATCCCATTTTTGGAAAGAGTGGACAGATTAATTTCTGGTCACATATGTTTCCCTTGAAGCGCTCTAACAATAGCCCGTTTTTGCGCGGCCGTTTATGGGAGCAAGTTTTTGGGCGGACGGAGATGATCGCCGCCGGCGGAAAAAATGGCCGTTCATGGAATCTAGGAGTAGTCTGCATTTTAACCGTCGTCGCGCTCTCGGTGCACATCTTCGCTTCTTCCGTAGTGCTCCCTCTTTTTAAGGATGCTCGCGGCGGCGGGGGAAACCAGAGCCGCTTTTTTCCGCCGGCGAGCTCTGTTTCAGGAAATGAGCAGAGATTAGAAACTCCGGCGAGGGCTATGGCGGTCGGCGGCGAGGAGATCCGCGTCAGCGAAACCAGCGGCTCGCTTCCCACTTCCATAGATTCCGTCATCAATCTCGACCAGTTAGTCCTCTTCCTCTGCTATTTTTTTCACTTTGCTGTCCTCGAAAGTTTCTCCGGCGGTGTCGCCGGCGGCACGGTGACGTGTCAGTCATCCAGTACAATAATAATATTATAATGATATTCCTAGGATTTTGAGAAATTTCGGAATTATCCTTTTTTTTTTTTTGACACTTTTCATCACAAATTTTTAAGTTCACACTTTATACCCTAGAATTATAGATTTTTGTGACTTTGCACCTCTAGGCTCAAATTTTAGGAGTATTTATCTTTTTTTTGATTATTTTGAAAGTGTCAAAAGGAACATTTTGGGAGGTTCTTGGGCCTAAATACCCAAAAATTTGAGTTTTGGGGTGCAAAGTGTCAAAAATCTGTAATTCATAACTGCAAAGTGTCAATTTTAAAAATTAAAAATTTGGGATGTAAAGTGCCAAATAGAATAATTTGGATGCAAATGCCAAAAAAAAAAACTTTAATATTAAAATAAATATTTAATGTATTTATTTTTTAGGGTTCTTTACTGTATAAGGATCAGAAACTCTCAAAGATGAATCATGAACTGGAATTTATTAAAAAAATAAATACAAATTAAAGTTTTTTAAATTTAAAGTAACAATTTTAAATATAAAACTTCAGAAAAAATTAAAATTTGATCATTAATTTATTCAACATTGTTATTATTTTATAGACTACTCTGCAAATTTTTTTTTTTTTTTGCAGTGGAGATCCAACAATGTATGAGAAGTTCTGGAGAGAAGCTGGCGACGCCGCCCGGCTGATCATCCCTGGATCACAAACAATGAGCTACTTCTCGGATGTAACCAACCTCTGCTGGTTTCTCGAGCCGGAGTTTGGGGCGGAGATCCGGCGGCTCCACCGCCTCGTCGGAAATGCTGTGGCTGGCAAAGACAGCTACATTATTGTCGGCACCGGTTCGTCCCAGCTTTTCCAGGCAGCCCTATATGCCCTCTCCACCTCCCCTGAGGTCGCCGGCCGTGGCGGCGCCCGGCCTCTCCCGGTCGTGTCTTCCGCCCCCTACTACTCGGTAAGGAGATTCAATACAGTTTCATTTGAATTTGTGAATACAATCATTAATCTTAAGAGATTTTGAAGGTGTATGTGAAATTTTAAAATCAAATTTTTTTCAACTAACCAAATGAAAAAGATCAGTTTTTTAAACATATACAGTAATTTCAAGCAAACAGATGACACCTTAGAATATTTAAAAAAGATAGTTTTTTGTTCACTGCTTAAAAAATTGCTGTAAGCTAAACTACAAGTTATGTATTGTAGACTTTGTAGTACATTTGGAACTAATTGTAAAATTGCAAGGATTGGATCAAAGGAATTGGAATTGTCGAATTGGATTGAGTTTCGATTTTGTTATTCGGTTAGTAGAAATCAGCGTGCAGAATTGTGATCCACAAATTCTATTGAATCGCAATAATTTCATATTGATTCAGAAATCTAAATATGTTTCAAATTTAAAATTTTTTAGAGATGCATGTGGAACCACGTCTTCATTCGGTCAGGTAATAACATAAAAATCTCAAAAAGTTTGTTATTAGTACTAAGAATATTCATATCCTTTAGTAATTCAATTCCTATATGCTAAAGGTGTAAAGTTTTATGAAGGGAAGTCGCATGACCACTCTCAAGTCTCAACCAACCAAGTAAAGTAAACTAGTAGCAAATAAAAGATGCAAGAACAACACTTGTATTATATTTATTTTTTTACAAGCCGAGACATACATTGAGAGACATGATTTCGCAATGCACCTGATGGAGAACAAAAAATTGACAAGTACAAAAAATTGGCAGACAGAAAAACTGAGATCGCTTAGCCGCCAGACCACTCCTCTAACCGCGAAGTCGCGCGAACAGCTTTATTGACTGCTGAAAAACTGCCACCTGTCCGCACTTCTGGTTGCCTGACCTCAGAGGTCGCCAAACCACAGAAGACACACAAACAGACTACACTCACCAAACTAACAGTCAACCCGCAAAGATCGGGCGAACTGGCTTATTGAACTGGAGAACTGCCAAGGAAGAAGACTGCTCTAGTCGCACAACCCGCTACTTGCTGCTTAACCGCCAACTGTTGTCTGGTAATCCACACCGAGCCTCCACTGACTTAATCGCAAGTACTAGCCGCCAAGTCGCTCAATGCTAGCCCCACAGCCTGCAAAGACAACAACACAAGTCACTTCTCCTTGTTGCGCGATTAGAAAAACTTAACTGGAAACTAGCCGCAAACTATAGTTCTCATAGGTTCGGTTAGGAGTGACGGGGCCAGAACCTTTATTTATAGGCGGGGCAAGGGGATGCGGTCACCGCCATAGGTGATAAGGAAAACGCCGGCAGAAAGGGCTGTTAAAAAACTCTAACCGCACAACAATGCGGTCTGCCAGAAATCAGACCGCGCGGTCGGATAGCAACACTAACACCCAGCAGTGTGGTCTGCCAGAGTCAGACCGCGCAGTCCACAGTTAGACAAAAACAAGCAGCGCGGTCATTGACCTGCTGACTTCACTTCAAATTTTCAACACTCCTCCTTGAATTGAGAGTCGGAAACCACCTGAAGCAAACCCCGCAGCCGTTCAAACGACCCCTTCGACAGTGGCTTCGTGAAGATGTCCACGACATTGTCCTTGCTCTGCACATACTCCACCATCAGAGATCCTTCTAGCATATTCTCCCGAACAAAGTGATACTTCATCTCGATGTGCTTTGTCTACGCGTGACACACTGGATTTGTAATTAGCTTCAAAACATTCTCATTGTCACTGCAAAGCATAGTAGGATCTTGCATCTCCTCATGGATATCCTCCACCAACCTGCGCAACCTGATGACCTCCTGAGCCGTCAAGGGCGACACCTTGTATTATGCTTTTGTGGCGGAGACAGACACAAAATCCTGCTTCTTACTGCACCACGAGATAGTCGCTGAACCAGTCATGAAGACATACCCAGATGTCGACTTCCGATCATTTGTATTTCCACCATAGTTAACATCCGTGAACCCGTGCAAGTTGAAGTTCGTGTCATTCTCATAAAAGAGCCCCATGTACGAGGTGGATTTCACGTATTTCAATATACTCTTTGCTGCCACTAGTTGAGGCTTCCTGAGCTCCTGCATATGCCGACTTACTCAGCCAACAATATATGAAATATCTGGCCTAGTAATCGTTAAGTATATCAAACTCTCGACCAGAGTCCAGAAGACTAAGGGATCAGAAAGAACTCTTCCTTCATCTCGTCGAAGTACTAACCCGACTTCAAGTGGAGTAGAGCTGCTCTTTCCCTCCCTCATGCTGAACTGCTTTACGATCCGCTGTGCATATCTTCTCTGGGAGACAAGCACACCGCTCTTCTTCCTCTCCACTTCTAGTCTAAGGAAATTGTGAAACTCACCAAGACCCTTCATTTCAAACCGAATAGATAGCTCAGCTCTCATCTTTGCTACTTCTTCATCAGAATACCCTATCACGATCATGTTGTCGACGTATATCAGCACTAAAACTCGAAGCTCTCCCCTCTTCTTGATGAACAAACTTGAGTTTGAATCAGAAGCAAAGTATTCACAGAACTGTAGATATTCTGCTATCTTCCCATACCATGTTCGAAGCGCCTGCTTCAAACTATAGAGGGCCTTCTTTAGTTTGGAGACATGCCCTGGATGAATCTTGAAAACATAGACTGGTGGTTGCATCATGAACATGTTCTTGTCAATCTCCCTGTAAAAAAAACATTTTTCACGTCGAGTTACCAAATCTTTCATGCCTTGCATGCCTCCAAGACAATCACCATTCTTACTGACGTCATCTTAGCCATAGGACTAAATGTCTCTTCATATTACTCTCCGTACTGCTGTAAGAACTCTCGAGCAACAAGACGAGGCTTGTACCTCTCGATACTGTCGTCTGCTTTCATCTTTAACTTGTAGACCCATTTGCAAGCAATAAGAGTTCTGCCTTTTACCTTGGACACAAAATCTCAAGTTTCATTCTTCCTGAGTGCGGCCATCTCCTCATCCGCGACATCTTCCCACTTTTTGACTCCAATGACATTTTCAAGGCTCGATTGCTCTCGCTCGTCTAGAGGTCCGACAAAGAAGTATGAGACCAAGCTCACCATGCGACCATCTCTGTACCGAGCTGGTGGTATGATGGTCCTCTTTGACCTTTGCAAGGCCTGACCATGCTCTACCTCTTCAACTGCCTCTTCTGCATCAGCTCTTCTGCTAGGCACACTTGGAGCACCGCTCCCCCTGCTTTCGGAACCAGAAGCACCTGCCTCTGAGCTTGATGTAGCCGGAGTTCCTAGAGACACAAACAGATCCACCAGTAAATCTTCAGCAACTTTCTGTCTTATTCTTTCTTCCCTGCTCTCTTGTAGTTCCACGGAAGAACTGCCCTTGTACGACGTCAGTTCGTCGAATATCACATTTCTTGAGAACAATTTCCTTGTCTCAGGATCCATGCACTTCCAACTATTTTTTGCTCATCATAGCCAATGAAGACAAACTTCCTTGCCTTAACATCTAGCTCTGACCAGAGAGTATTTGGAACGTGTACATAGCAGGTATAACCAAACACCCGAAGGTGAGCCACGCTGGGCTTCTCTTTGAACATTAGTTCATACAGAGACTTCATGTTGATAGGACTCAAGAGCATCTTGTTGATGATGTATGCCACATAGGCCATTCCGTCTGCCCAAAAGACCCGGGGAATACCTTTGGCATAAAGCCAGATCTTGCAGGTCTCCGCCAGATGATGAATCTTTCTTTTTGCAACTCTGTTCTGCTGAGGAGTGTGTGCAGAAGAGAGTTCTTTTTTGATCTCATGCTTTCTGCAAAAGTTAAAGAACTCAGTGGAGAACTTTGACTCGTCACCGGTGAGGTGATGACCACACCCGGAGTCGATAATCCAATCCTCCTGGAATTTGATGGAGGCCAAGAGACAAAGCCACCAACAAACGTTGTCGTCATGTCTGCCATGAAACAGTTCCCCCACTCACCTTCCTTCTTGGATTCACCTCCTTTCTCTGCAGCGTGTCATGACAAAAGGTTTACCGTACATTCTTTCTTCATGTGACCCAGCTTATTGTATCTGAAGCATCTCAGACCCTTCTTACCGCCATCATGTTTGGCAGCTTTACCTCTCTCCTGGTATTAATAGGTAGAAGCCTCTCCATCATGGGTCTTCTTTTTATCCCACCTATTCTTTTTCCCAGAGTACAGAAGTTCACCATATCCCACTGAGATAGAGACTCTAGACATCTGTCTCGCTAAGCTCTTCTGAGAGGCTAACAAGTTCTCCAACTCCAGCAGAGATAGTTGAGTAGCCCACCCCTGCACTGAAGTGATGAAGTCAAGATACTCCTTCTGTAAGCCGCGAATGATGTGCCTCATTAACTTAGTCTCAAAGATAAGCTTATTTGGGTCTAGTGCTGAGATCTCAGCACATAAGTTCTCGATCTTTAGAAAGAAGGAAGAGATAGGTAGGTCTCCCTGAGTTGCTCTAGCCAACTCATTTTCAAAAACTATAGCCTAACCACATTCTTCTTATTTAACAAGCCATCTAAGACTGTCCAAATTTCTGCAACTGGCCTACACCCCATGATGTGGTCGAACAACTTCGGTGAAATAGCGCTCTTGAGAGTGAACTCTGACTTAGCATTGGTTCTCCTCCAAGTTCTGACTTCCTGAGCATTAGCTCCAATACCAACCACCTCTTGTCTGTCATCTCCACCGACAACCTCCCAGGCACTCGCCAAACAGATAACTCTCCATAAAAGATTTCCATTTCTTGTAATTGGTATGAGTTAGCAGCTCAATACCAAGGTCTCTTGCATATCCGCCTTCCATTATTAGATCATTGTTCACTTGACTTCCAAAGGTATTTAATTAAGTCCTATTAGCTGATGACTGCTAAAACCTCTGTCCCTCTGATAGCATGTAAAATTTTATGAAGGGAAGTCGCAGGACCACTCTCAACCAACCAAGTGAAGTAAACCAGTAGCAAATAGAAGATGTAAGAACAACACTTGTATTATTTACTTCTTTATAAGGCACAACATATATTGCTAGACATGATTTCGCAATACACCCGATGGAGAACAAAAAATTGACAAGTACAAAAAATTGGAGGGCAAAAAAACTGAGACCGCCTAGCCGCCAGACCACACCTCTAACAGCGAAGTTGCGCGAATAACTTTATTGAACTGCTAAAGAACTGCCACCTGTCCGCACTTCTGGTCGCCTGGCCTCAGAGGTTGCCAAACCGCTGAAGACACGCGAACAGACTGCACTCACCGAACTAACAGTCAACCCAAAAAGATCGGGCGAACTGGCTTATTGAATTGGAGAACTGCCAAGGAAGAAGACTGCTCTAATCGCACAACCTGCGACCTGCTGCTTAACCGCTAACTGCTGTCTGCTAATCCACAATGAGCCTTCATTGACTTAACCGTCAGTACTAGTCGCCTTGTCGCTCAATGCTAGCCGCACAGTCTGCAAACACAATAACGCAAGTCACTTCTCCTTGTCGCGCGGTTAAAAAAACTTAATCGCAAACTAGCCGCAAGCTATAGTTCTCACAGGTTCAATTAGGAATGATGGGGCCAGAACAATTATTTATAGGCAGGGCAAGGGGATGCGGTCATTGCCATATGTGATGAGGAAAGTGCCGCTGAAATGAGGTTAAAAAAATCTAACCGCACAACAATGCGGTCTGCCAGAAATCAGACCGCGCGGTCGGATGACAACACTAACACCCAGCAGTGCGGTCTGCCAGAGTCAGACCGCGCAGTCTGTGGTTAGCTAAAAACAAGCCTCGCGGACAACAACCTGCCGAGTTCACTTCAAATTTTCAACAAAAGGCACATCTCTAGGTTATCAAAGCAAGTCCAAAATCCTCAAACTTCTCAAATGAATATGAAGAAATCTTAATTAAAAATTCGGCATTACAAAAAGAGGTGTAAAATTTCAAAGCAACGAGGAATGAAGGGGAGAGGAATGGGTCACACTCATTATGGTTCAGATATAGACATCTCTATTTCCCCCAAAAAATTAGGCAAGGCATTTTGATAACTTGTGGACTACAGGGTGAAGAAAAGGAAAAGAGGAAGAAATTGTTGAATTTTCTTAAGATGATCAACAAGATAGTCTGACGTCAAATTAATATTTTCAGAACTATCAATATCACACTTTGATCAAGCGGAAACTGGGAAAGCAAGCTCAAACAACTAGAAACAAACCAAGCAGCAAGCAAATTATATATTCACTATCTTCTTTACAGGGCGAGGTATACATGGCGAGACATGATTTCACCAGTATAAAATGGAAAGCAGAAAAAGACAAGAAATCAATCCGCGCGGACAGAGTCAGAGACCGCCGAGACCGCCAAGTCCGTCGAAGTTGCCCAGACCGCCCGAACAGCCGCTGCTATGCTGAACTGAACTACGGAGTCCGCCGAGACCGCAAGGTCGCGCGGACACACCGTTATTTGCTGAACACCTTGCCGCTCTCTGCAAGCCGCCTAACCGCAGTCGCCTTGCTGCCAGAGCCCGCGAACAAGAACCGAACTGATGAATAAGCCGCCGAGACTGGCAGACACCGTTATTGAACAAAAGCTGGAGAAGACCGATTAGCCGCAGATGTGACCTGCTGAAACCGCTGCTTGAAAACCGCAAGTTAAGCAGAATCCTGACCGAAGTCAACACCAGAAACCTGGCTTCTCTGAGTTAGCCGCACAACTATTCACTCAGTTATAAATGAAGTTCCAGGGGGTCCTATTTATAGGAGCGGGTTGGAGTGTGATCACCGCCCTATGAGATAGGCTAATCTCCCCCTGATCACAACTAACAATCCAGTCCGTCGAGTCCGCAAGACCAAAGCCGGACCAGCCAAACCGCCAGGCAACCTAGCGGACACCGCACGAGTCCGCACACACAAGTCCACGACCAACAGGCACAGATCGCCCGGTCAACAAACGGACTCTGCGGATACTGCGAACACCCTGGACTTGTCACAGTGTGTGACCAAGTCCAGCAACCCACCAAACCTATGGCGCGAACTCGGCGGACCCAAAGCCAGACCGCCAGCTCCAACAACAGTCCGCTACCAAGAAAACGGCTAACACACTGCACCACCAGAGATTAAAGGCAAGGACTATGCCGATCTCGCTATCTCCAAAAACAGTCCGCCACAACAGACTCCGCGAACTCACTGCCAGTCCGCCCGGATACTTCAAGAACAGGCCACCAACAGAACCACAAGCCTGGTCGCAAAAGCAGGCGGACTCCAATCCAAGTCCGCACGGCTACCTCCAGAACACCACAACAGGCCGCCACCACCAGACCTCCCATAACTCCTCGCCCAGAAGATAACTTTTCATGCACGATTTCCACTTCTTAAAGTTAGTCGGAGTTAAGAGTTCAATGCCCAAACCTCTTGCATAACCTCCTTCCATTGCAACAACCCTGGTCTAAGCTTTCAGAAGCACAAAACACAATACAAGTTGATCACTGCTCAAGCAACTGAACCTCCCTCTGATACCATGTTTAATTTTCTCAAGATGATCAACAAGATAGTCTGACGCCAAATTAATATTCTCAGAGCTATCAAGATCACACCTTGATCAAGCGGAAACTGAGAAAGCAAGCTCAAACAACCAGAAACAAACCAAGGAGCAAGCAAATCATATATTCATTATCTTCTTTACAGGACGAGGTATACATGACGAGACACGATTTCACCAGTATAAAATGGAAAGCAGAAAAAAAACAAGAAATCAATCCGCGTGGACAGAGTCAGAGACCGCTGAGACCACCAAGTCCGTCGAAGTCGCCGAGACCGCCCGAACAGCTGCTGCTATGCTGAACTGAACTACGGAGTCCGCCAAGACCGCAAGGTCGCGCGGACACACCGTTATTTGCTGAACACCTTGTCGCTCTCTGCAAGCCGCCTAACTGCAGTCGCCTTGCTGTCAGAGTCCGCGAAGAAGAACCGAACTGACGAACAAGCCGCCGAGACCGGCAGACACCGTTATTGAACAGAAGCTGGAGACCGATTAGCCGCAGATTCGACCTGCTGAAACCGCTGATTGAAAACCGCAAGCTAAGAAGAATCCTGATCGAAGTCAACACTAGAAACCTGGCTTCTCTGAGTTAGCCGCACAACCTGCAACAACAACAACCGGTTAAGCTTCTCAGACCGCGCGGATTGATAAAACTGAGGCCGCAGTTTTTAATCCACGCTCAACTTATTGTTCACTCAGTTACAAATGAAGTGACAGGGGGTCCTATTTATAAGAGCGGGTTGGAGTGTGATCACCGCCCTATGTGATAGGCTAACCGCCCCCTGATAGCAGCTAACAAGCCAGTCCGCCTAGTCCGCAAGAACAAAGCCGAACCAGCCAAACTGCCAGGCAACCTGGCGGACACCGCAACAGTCCGCACACACAAGTCCACGACCAACAGGCACAGATCGCCCGGTCAACAAGCGGACTCTACGGATACTGCGAACACCCTGGACTTGTCACAGTGTGTGTCCAAGTCCAGCAACCCACCAAACATATGGCACGAGCTCGGCGGACCCGAAGCCAGACCGCCAGCTCCAACAACAGTCCGCCACCAAGAAAGCGGCTAACACACTGCACCACCAGAGATCAAAGGCAAGGACCATGCCGATCTCGCGATCTCCAAAAACAGTCCGCCACAACAGACTCCGCGAACTCACTGTCAGTCCGCCCGGATACATCAAGAACAGGCCACCAGCAGAACCACAACCCTGGTCGCAAAAGCAGGCGGACTCCAATCCAAGTCAGCACGGCTACCTCCAGAACACCACAACAGGCCGCCACCACCCGACCGCCAGGCTGCTCCATCAGTCCGCATGGACAGTCCTCCCAGGCCGCCCGATCACTCACTTTCACTTCACAAATTTCAACAGAAATTTCTCATACCAGGGGTAGAAATTTCTCGTGCCAGAAGTGTGATGCAGACTTGTGGGAGGAACCGCGGAAGAGCTGCACGGGGGAATAGTTGAGAGTGTTACAGAGCACCATAACCCCAATGCCCAATTAAAAGGGGAAGAGGGAATTGGCCCAATTAGAATTTCGACTGAGTTCGGCTTAAACCAAACATGGGAATTGGAGTTAGGTTCACATGGAATTGGAACACCAATTCCAATTCCTATGTGCCAATTTCGGCTATCTGAATGGGGCTCAAGGGATTCATTACTTCTTCGGTTGAGGAAGTTCTTGTCACCAATACCTCCTTTAATTTGTGTTGGATCCTATTATCACATCAATAAATTAATGCAGCGTTGTGTATTTAATATAGACCCTGACCCTTCCACGCATAACTGAGTAGTTTTAAGTTGGATTTGTAAGTTCTCGTATGATTTTTGAGTAGGCTAGGTCTAATGGTACTATGTTGGAACTCAACCATCTGACCTAAAACTAATAGGTTGTAGGCGAGGGGCTCATGCATATATATTAAAGTACACAAACTATATTAGTTTTCTGATGTGGGATTATTCTCATTAAGTTTAGTGATCCTTCTCACCTTAATAGCCAGCTCTAGGATGAGATATGCTCTCAAACTTTAAGACAAGCACCCACCACTTCCACAAAACAATGCTGAATAAACTAAGTAATTTTTCCCTAGCACAGAAGACCATCGTTGGGAGGCCATGAATGTGATTTTTTAAATTTTTTTAAACATGGAATTTGATACCAATCTTGACTACCATCGAGGCCAAAAAGCTAGCTTCGGGGTATATTATTCCCCGCACATCAAAATTAAATACAAACAATGTGGGACATCCCCAAAAGTTGTAGCTTTGGGCAATAGTTGAACCTAATTCATGTTGCACAGCCACTTGATCACATAAAAACAAAAAATATTCAATGAATTACTTGAATGACCACATGATCAGCTCTTACTTAATTACTTGTTTTAGTATTGATGACACTGTTTATGATATCTAATCTGGTCATTGAACTAATCTTGTCTCTTACACCCTCTAGTTAGCATGTGCTTGGCTGTGTATTGTTCAAGATATCACTAAACAATAGTCACTGTTCTTAGGCCAAATTGAATGGCATGAATTCATATATATATATATAGGGTTATTTACCGGAACCTCCCCTCGAAGTCTGCATAATTACAGCTTCCACCCTCTCTAACTTTCAATTACAATTACCCCCCTCAATATCTACAATTACTTGTATGTTATGAAATGTGAACATCGAGGAGAGGTTTTTGTAATTTCGAAATTTAGAGCGGTGCAAGCTGTAATTACGTACACTTTGAGGGGAGGTCCCCGTAAATTACCCGATATATATATGTATATATAAGACTGTATTAACTGTAATGTATACTTTGCCACTTATACCTTCCTTTATAATTGCAGTCTTATCCTGCTGCAACAGATCTTCTCCAGTCAGGGCTCTTCCGTTGGGCCGGTGATGCGGTTACTTTCAAAGATGGCAGGGAGCCTTACATCGAAGTCGTGTGCTCGCCAAGCAACCCCGACGGCTTAGTGAAAACTGAATCGGTCGCCTCCGGCAATGGCATGGTGATCCATGACCTCGCATATTACTGGCCGCAGTACACGGCAATCACGAATCCGGCAGACCATGACATTATGCTCTTCACAGCCTCTAAGTGCACTGGCCACGCCGGAATGCGGCTGGGCTGGGCGATTGTCAGGGACAGAGATGTTGCGAGAAGAATGATTAAGTTCATCGAGATCAGCACCATCGGAGTGTCCAAAGACTCACAATTACGTGCAACTAAGATTCTGAAAGCGGTCTCCGATCGATACGAGGTTGAGATGACGGAGGAGTCGACCAAATTGTTCCATTTTGGCCGGAAGACAATGAGAGATCGGTGGCGGAGACTTCAGGGGGCCGTCGCTGCCTCCAACGTGTTCAGTCTGCCGATATTCCAGCCAGACTACTGCAATTTCATGAAAGAGACCACCTTACCATTTCCTGGTATCTTCTTAAGCCAAGTTACATACAAATAGTTATGCTCTCTATGCGCAAATATTACATGCATTCGCTAACTTATGACATTATAATATTACATGCATTCTCTAACTTATGACATTCGGAAGTGACATCTGAGTGTGAAATATGCTGAACATAAGGGCAGCCCGGTGCACAAAACATCCCCGATAGCGAGAGTCTAGGGAAGGGTCCCACCACAAGGGTAAAATGTCGGTAAACCTTACCATACATTTTTATAAAAGGCTGCTTCCAGGACTCGAACCCGCGACCTCAAGGTCACACAACGGCACCTCAACGGTGTGCCAAGGCCCCCTTCTAAAAATGGTGAAGATAAATGAGACCAAACATCATAAAGAATAAAAAAACTACATAGTTTGACCTCATAATACGGGCAAGTATTTGAGAGAGAAGAGAAGATTCAACCGCTAATAAATTAATAATCCACACATATGTTGTTAAAGAGCACGCATGAGTCTTCAAAAATTGAGGATCCCTCTCCAATAAAAGTTGGAAATCAAAGCTACATATACATATTATGATCACTATTGCCTTCTTAGTGAGCCACCAGGTCAACCAAGACTTTGTAATCTCTCCACAACAACACCCACTTTGACGCCCATGGAGATACAAAATCTTGTTGACTCATTAAATCCACCTACAATTTGATTTAAGTTATCATCCTTATAGCCTATGATACTCCTTTTGAGTTCGTTGCAAGCTTTTACGCTCGCGCATACGCAATCAATGTTGCATGATTTCTACTCTGCTGTCTACCCTGCGCACATGGTCGTCATTTTGTGGCCTTCTGCGCACATGTTTGTCTTTTCCAGACTGTTATTGTGACTGGTTATCCTATGGTTGACAATATTCTATAGCACATGTATTTCAATTTGTGTGATCTTACAAAATCACATTTTGTTTTGTTCTTCCTCATTGATTATAATCATTTCCAATTAAGTTTACTAATTTATATTTTCTTCTTAAATATCGTATGTCAGGATTATAACAAATCAACATAATATATATTAAGCAAATCAATACATTAAACTATTTGAGTTTAGGGTTTAGGAATAATTTAATATGAGGAATATTCCTTAGCATACAAACTGGTCACAAAGGTACACACAACATAAAGTAATTATAAATGAGATCAAACATCCTAAATAATATAAAGTTTACTTAAATTTCATTTCCCAATAGGTTTGTCCACCGGGGAGAGAAGATGATCTGATACAATATTAAGTGAAATCACTTAGATGATGTAGATTGTAGAATAAAAATATTCATCGGCGCTTCTCAAAAACTGAGTACTATCATCTCTTACGAAATGACGAAATCCAAAATCCATATGTAGATAGTACCTTATACTTCGTGTTTGATACACCCAGATAAATAGGACGATCATGGAACAGCAAGGTCGAACGGGATCTCAAGCGTTCCACTAAGCGCGTTCAGTGTTTTTGCATCCAAATTTCGGAATTTTTGTTGATTGCATGTCTACATGAGTGCTAAGCATCTTCTTCCACCTTCTTCTTGTATGGACAATTGCTTTGTTGCCTTTGATTTTAGCCGATTGCGTGATTGCTATGTGTTTGTGGGACCATTGCACTTTCGTGTGCGACTATTATGCATTCACTTGATTGTTGTGGTAGTGGGCGTGGAGAACTTGGACTTCTTCAGGGGAAAGATTGACTCTTCACAATGAGGTTTACCGCCTACAAAGTGATGTGGATCACTCATCATGTGTGGTATGTCGCCTAATGGGGCCCGCATGTATCTATTCTCGCGGAGGCGTCAACTCGGATCGTCATTTGGACGATCCGAGTTTATGGTTGAGCTTAGCGCTCCGTTTGGGCATTTTAATGTATTATTTAGTGAGATCAAATGCTTATCGTGTACGGCCAATCATAGCCATCCACGATGGATGCTTTAAGATGTTTTATTATAAATAGGAGAGAACGGGGGTTTGTTTCATTTCATTGCAGATTTTGACCGCTTCTTCCTCTGGAATCCGTCAATGATTTGTTGTTCCGACTCCATGGAACCCTAAGATCACGACTCATTGGGTTTCTCCCTTGTTCCCTTGCTCTCCGGCTGCTAGCCTCCCCTCCCCAACGTTCCTACAACCACCTCCAACCCCATTCCAGCCGCCTGCGACCTTGAAAAGCTTGGCTTATCTCTACCAACCACCACAACCACAGTCCAACATCCTTCTCCCCTCTGGGAAGTCGTCACCACCTCTACAACCATTGAATCTCCACATCTTCAACATGAGCCTCCTCCACACGAGTATTAGCCGTCGCCATCTCTATGTCATTATTGCATGTCCAACTGCCTTTATAATTTGGGATTTTTTGAAGGAAAAGGATGACTCTTCAAAGTTCAACATTTCAGATTTAGATCCTTCTAATGAGATACAAAAACTACTCTTTAATAGATCTTAGAAACGATGCGTGGAAATTTTGTAAAATTGTTTGATGGTCAAACTAGTAGAATCTTGGGTAAGTACCCTTGAGTCACCACTCACCACTTTATTTGGATGAACAATTTTTCCCTCCGGCCAAGCTACCGATGGGCGTAGGTCCACAGTGGCAATCATCTTACCTGAAAAATAGTAGTTCTCTGATCATGTTGAATTATTCAGGGGAAGGTTCTTCTTATCGATACACGGAGATTGGTGTAGACCACAGAGACCTCACGGGTAGCGCGGCTAGGCTCTATCGAACTTGTTTGTTTCTTGGCCATCCTTCTTCTTGCGGTCTGTCTCAGCAAGCTCTCTGGGGTGTTAACCGCGCGGTTAGATTCGAGCTAACCGCGGATTGCACAGTCTGGATTAAGAGACCGAGGAGACCGGCAGACCGCCCCTGTCACGGTTGAGTTTCAGGTCGCGTTGTTGTCTGCTTGGCTACTTAAGTTCAGACGGACTGAGGTTGTTTTCTGCATAGTTGTGCGGACTGGTGGTGTTAACTGTGCGCTGCTTGATGTTGGCAGTCCATATGTTGGGTGGACTGGTGTTGCTAACTGTCACGTCACTAACAGTTATCCTATCCCCCTGGACGGTGACGGTATCCGCCTGCCCGCGTATAAATAGGGGTGATGGTCTCGTCATAATTCATAAATAACGAGAACTGTAAGAACTGTAGCTTGAATTAAACTCGGCGGTTAAGTTTTTGTAACCGCGCGACAAGGAGAAGTGATCGATTTATTACTGTATTTGCAAATTGTGCGGCTAGCACTTGGCAAGCAGGAAACTGGTTCTGACTATGAAGTCAGAGCAGGCAGTGCGGATAGCTGGTAGCAGTCGGCGGTGGTTAGCAGCAGGTCGCTGGTTCGGCGACTAGGTCTCATTCCTTGACAATTTTCTCAGCTTGGATAAATCAGTTCGCCTTTGACGGGCTGACTAACAGTTCGAATAAACTGTTCGCTCTACTCTGCGGTTAGACGATCTTGGCGGTTAGGCGACCAAGAGTTGCGGACAGATAGTTCAGTTCCAGTTCAATCTGTTCGCGACGGCTTTTGCGGTCAGGCGACCTTGCAGTTAAGCGACCTTGCGGTTAGGCGACCAAGAAGTGCGGACAGGTTCTTTCTTCAGCAGTCAATAAAGCAGTTCCCACAGCTTTGCGGTTAGCAGGGAGGATAGGAGGCTAGGCGGTTATAGTGCTCTGTCCGCCTGTTTTTTGCTCGTCTATTTTTGTGGTTTTAATCAGGTGCATTGCGAAATCATGTCTCGCAATGTATGTCTCGCTTTGTAAAGATGATAGCTAATACAATTTCAGCTCTTGTTTTTCCATCTGCTACTGGTTTATTTGGCTTGGTTGGTGTAGTGTTCCTGCGACCTTCCTGGTTTCATAAATTTTTTACAATCCGGGCACTTTGATTTTTTTAGGGTATCCTAATATCCCTAACGATGATGATGTTCTTGACGCAAGACCATAAAAATTGTCAAATTCTTCTCTGTGGATATTTTTGTCCCATATGGTTAGATTTCTTTTTGATGTCATATGCATGTTTTATATACATTCATATGTATTCTTAATCAGAATTTATCACATGTTTATCTTCATATTTCAAGCATTATAATAGTAGAGTATTTGACCCTTCCTATATAAAGTAAACCTTAGTTTGTAAGAAGACAAAGTTATGGATGAATAAAATATGGAGTTACTTATGCAAATACCCTCTCATTCTTACCCTCTTGAGTTCCCTCACCCCCACTTCTCTTTGAAGTTTTCCCTTCTCTTAAAAAGTCCTACTTACTAAATTATTTATTTCAAGAGTTCAAGCTTATTTTTTTATCTCCATAGACCTCGCCTTCCTCAGCTCTAAACGCCGGTCTAAGCCTGTTAATTAGCCTATTTCGAGTCAGCACAAGTCCCTCTGAGCCCAAATCTACGAATCTGACTATTTTTGGACCCAACCAAACTCACCTATAACCACTCAACCTTACCCCTCCACTCAATCAGAACTCACACGAGTCTTACTATTTTATGTAGATTGTCTAGTCTTTTGAAGGGGAGCCTTGGCCCACCGGTTAAGGTGTTGCTGTGTGACCTTGAGGTCACGGGTTCGATTCTTGCAAAAATGCAGGGTAAGTTTTGCCTACATTTCACCTTTGTGGTGAGACCCTTCCCCGGACCCTCACTGCACGAGGATTCTTTGTCCATCGGGCTGCCCTTTTTTTGTCTTGTTGAACTACTCAACTATCTATCTTACTACAACATTTATTTGGAATCATATTATCATAAACAATCAAATTATGATTGCTGTGATGATTATTGTTAGAGGGTATTTTAGTCCTTAATGTATAATATCATCTAGTGCTATATTAGAGGAAGGGTGTCATTTTGAACCCTTAAGATTTTCATCCCTAAATCATTCTCTTCATGGTATCAGAGGGAGGTTAGGGTTTGAGAGTCCGCCGCTTCCAATCCCGCGCCGCCCCTTTCCAGTTCCGATCTCGCACGACGCCTTCGCTTCCGCATCCGCCATCGCGCATCCGCCATCCGCCTCCGCTTCCGCATCCGGCATCGCAGATCCCGTCGCCTCCCATCTGCATCGCCGACGACGTCGCCTCCTCCGACTTTCTTCATCAACCCCGACGCCTCCTCCTGCTTCCGCCTGCGACATCAAGCGAGCCCCTCTTCTGCGACATCGAGCAGCTATGACTCCGCTGTTCGCCGACGCCGCTGCTCTGCTTCTCTCCCGGCTTCAGCTCTGCTCAGCTTCTTCTTCTCCGGCGATTCCGACAGTGCCGTGCCGCTGAGTTCGACCCCGCTGGTCTGTTTTTGGTAGCCGACCCCGGGTCCGTGGTTATGGGTGTTTAAACAGGCCTTTTTTTCTGCCTTCTCTCCTATTTCGGCAAGGTAGTTCTCATCATTCTCACGAGTGGGATCCATGTCATCTTCTTCCGTTTCCTCCTCTGGCGTGGAGACGAGCATTGGTGGAATGGACTCCTCCGTATCGATGGGTCATCCATTAGTGGACACAGTTGTATCTCAGATTACCACCGTGAAGCTCGATGACACGAATTACCTTTTTTGGGCCCAGAGTATCAAGATGTACATTGGGGGCCGCTTCAAGATTGGATACCTTACCGGTGCGACCAAAGCCCCGGCAGAAATGGATGCGTCTTACCCTAAGTGGTTTGGAGAGAACGCTATGGTCATGTCTTGGCTCATCAACTCCATGATCCTCTCCATCGCTCAAGGGTACATGTTTATGAGTTTGGCAAAGGAGATATGAGACTCAGTGGCCCGTACTTACTCTCAAAGGGAGAACAATGCTCGAATCTTCCAACTTGGATTACAAATCTCCCAGCTCAAGCATGGGGATTCCTCTCTCTCGGAGTACATCTCCAAACTTCGTGCCATCTGGGAGGAGGTCAACTACTATGATTTGCTTGAGGCATGGGACACTACGGCTGATGCCGAGCGCTATAATCATCAGGTGGCTAAAACCCGAGTGTTCCAGTTTCTTGTCGGCCTCTCCCCTGCGTTTGATTTTGCTCGTTCTCACATTCTTAGTCGGGATCCTTTCCCGAGCCTTGAGGAGGCCTATCAGTTTACCCTTGCCGACGAGAGCCGTCGGATGGTGATGACCCCACTGCTCCCTCTTCCGTCGGAGCGTACTGCGATGGCTGCTCAGTTCCCGGCTCCTGCCTCTGTTATGGGTCACCATCCTTCATCCGGGAGTCGCCCTTCGGATCGCCGCTCTTCAGGCTCTGGACCCCCACACGGTCGTAAACCAGGACGGTGTGACTACTGTGGCAAGTTTGGACATCTCAAGGCTGAGTGCTACTCTCTACATGGTCGTCCCGGTTAGCAGGATTTTCGTGGTCGTCCCAGCCAAGCCCATGTTGCAGATGGTGCTTCTTCTCAGCCCCCTTCCCTGTCTGCAGATGAGATTGATCGCTTCCGTCAGTATGTCTCCCAGCTCGATCTCTCCCACACTAGCAGCTCTTCCCTTGCAGAGTCAGGTACCTATGCTTCTGCTAATAGTGCAACCACCGCAGCTCCCTCCTGGATCATCGTTTCCGGAGCCTCAGATCACATGACTGGTATGCCATCCCACTTCCGATCCTATTCTGTTTGCTCCGGTCAGCGTAATGTTCGCTTTGCTGATGGGTCTCTTACTCCTATTGCTGGAAAAGGATGTGTTCACGCCACTCCTTCCCTTCCTTTAGCTGATTTTCTTCATGTTCCTAATTTTTCTAATAATTTACTTTCCGTTAGTGCCTTGACAAAATCGCTGAATTGTAGCGTAACGTTTACTCCGTCCTCTTGTGTTTTTCAGGATCTGGTGACCCGGCGTACGATTGCGAGTGGCCATGAAGCTCGAGGCCTGTACCTGCTTGATGCTCTGCATGCTCCTGCTGCATCTCTAGCTACCCCTACCTTCCATGTATCTGCTTTACATTCTAGTTCTGTGGCTTTTGAGAATTTGATGTTATGACATGCTCGCTTAGGCCATGTCTCCTTTTCATATATCAAACTTATGTTCCTTCTTTATTTCATGGTATTTCTGATTAATCTCTTAAGTGTGAACCTTGTGAATTAGCAAAACATACTCGTGCATCTTATTCTCTGTCCACTACGCCTAGAGCCATTGCACCATTTGACCTCGTTCACTCTGATGTTTGGGGACGCTCCTGTCACTTCCATCCAAGGGTACCAGTTCTTCCTTCTCTTTATTGATGACTATAGTCGGGCCACTTGGGTATATCTTCTCCGATCTAAATCCGAGGTCCTTGCATGTTTTCATAGCTTCTTGGCGATGGTTGATACTCAGTTTCACACTAAAGTTAAAAATTTTCGCACTGACAAAGGCAAGGAGTTTGACAACACTGGTATCTCCTCCTACTGTGACACTCATGACATTCTCCACCAATTCTCCAATACCTATACCCCCAACAATATGCGGTTCTCTGAACGCAAGAACCGACACTTGCTGGACTTAGCCCGCGCCATGAGCCTTGGCATGTTTATCCCTGCTTCCTATTGGGCTGACGCTGCCCTTGCTGCTGCTCATGTCATCAACAAGACCCCATCTCGCGTCCTGGCTTTTGCAGCCCCGCGTGCAGTTCTCCTCCCGACCCGCCCTCTGTTTGACCTTCCTCTTCGGGTGTTTGGCTGCACATGCTTTGTTCAGCTTCCTCCTCCGGGTTGTTCCAAGCTCGATCCCCGGGCCACCAAGTGTGTTTTTCTTGGTTATTCACTACTTCAGAAGGGCTATAAGTGTCATCCTCCTCCTTCCAAGCGTGTCTTCATCTCTCGTGATGTCACATTCTGGGAATCCGTCCCCTATTTTTCTAAGTCCTCTACCTTGCTACATGAGGATAGACCTCCTCTTCCTCTCCCTCTTCCTGTGCCTCTTTCACCACCTGCTGCTCCGCCATCGTCGGCGAGAGACGATTGTCCTCCTCCTACCCGCTTGCCAGTTCACCTTACCTACTCTTGTCGTTTGCCAGTACAGGTACCTCGAGCAGACCCTCCCGACGTCGTGGCGCCGATCCAGTCCTCCCCCTAGGTACTCCTCTGGATGATCTCGATCTCCCTATTGCTCTTCGCAAAGGGACTCGTCATTGTCCTTATCCTATGACTGATTATGTTACCTACTCTGCTTTATCATTCCCATATTGTGCTTTTGTTGCCTCTATTTCTGCTGTGGTGGTTCCTAACAGTGTTGCAGAGGCACTTGACTCTTCCGAGTGGCGAGCTGTCATGCAGGAAGAAATTGATGCCCTTACCAAAAATCACACTTGGGACATGGTTCCTCTTCCTCCATCTCGACGGGCGGTTGGCTGCAAATGGGTTTATACCGTTAAGCATCATCCTGACGGCTCTGTTGCTCGCTATAAGGCTCGTCTAGTGGCCAAGGGCTATGCTCAGACACAAGGGGTGGACTACCAGGAAACATTTGCCCCGGTTGCCAAGATGAACACCATTAGGGTCATTCTCTCGCTAGCAGCTCTCCGTGATTGGCTACTCTTTCAACTGGACGTGAAGAATGTGTTCCTTCATGGCACCCTTAATGAGGAGGTTTATATGGTACCTCCACCGGGTTTTCACTCCTCTGCTGATCAGCGGCTTGTGTGTCGTTTGCGCCGCTCCCTCTATGGTCTCAAGCAGTCTCCTCGGGCGTGGGCCGATCGCTTCACTAAGTCCATGCTTCGCTTCGGTTTCCAACAAAGTCATGCTGATCATACTCTATTCTTGCGCCACCGTGTTGGCAAGATGGTTGCCCTGATTGTCTATGTTGACGACATTGTGCTTACGGGTGATGATGTTGATGGGATCTCTGAGGTCAAGTCCTTTCTCAATGACCAATTTGAGGTGACCGATTTGGGTCATCTTCGCTACTTCCTGGGCATCGAGGTGGCTCGCTCGTCTCGTTGCATCTATATCTCTCAGCGCAAGTATATTCTGGACCTTCTCCAGCAGACGGGTCTGGCTAATTCTAGACCTGTGGATACTCCCGTCGAAGTCTCCCACCGCCTAGCTGACACTGAGGGGGAGTTACTATCTTCTACAGATGCTTCACAGTATCAGCGACTTGTGGGGAAACTGATCTACCTCACCATGACTCGACCAGATATTGCCTATGTTGTTGGTGTTCTTAGTCAGTTCATGTACTCCCCAAGGAAGCCACATTGGGATGCGGCAATACGCGTACTTCACTACCTGAAGGGATGCCCTGACAAAGGAATTCTATATTCCAAAACTGGTCACCTCAGAGTAGAATCATGGACGGATGCAGACTATGCAGGATCAGTGTCGGACAGGAGATCTACATCTAGTTATTGTATGTTTCTTGAAGGCAACCTGGTCACATGGAGGAGCAAGAAGCAGTCAGTTGTCTCTCGCTCGAGTGCCGAGGCAGAATACCGGGCGATGGCGTTGGGGATATGTGAGCTTTTGTGGCCGAGGATTCTTCTGACTGATCTCAAAATCCCCATAGAGAATCCCATGATTCTATACTGTGATAACAAATCTGCCATCAGTATTGCAGCTGATCCGGTCCAGCATGATAGGACCAAACACATTGAGATAGATCGACATTTCATTAGAGAAAAACTCATATCTGGAGTGATTTGCACTCCATTTGTTCCTACTTCTCAGCAGACAGCGGATGTCCTAACAAAGCTCTCTGTAGACCTATGTTTGAAAAAATTGTATCCAAGCTGGGCATGAAAGATCTCTATGCACCAGCTTGAGGGGGAGTGTTAGAGGGTATGTTAGTCCTTAATGTATAATATCATCTAGTACTATAATAGAGGAAGGGTGTCATTTTGAACCCTTAAGATTTTCATCCCTAAATCATTCTCTTCAATTATCAAGATCCAAATGAAATTCATCTTTTTTATGAATTTGAATATCATCACAAATCAATTCCTTCCCATGCATCTATTGAATTCCATCGTCAACGATCAATTAAAAAAAAAGCTAAATTTGATGACAGAATCATTAGCTTGATTAAATAATTGCATTCTTAGAACCTCCCCAACCCTAACACCACCACCTTGACTATTAACCCATCAATTAAACTTTGCTAGAACCTTGTACTCCATCACCCTTTTGAGGATTATTGAAGATACCTCTTATAATAATTTGGAGTCTGAGAATAATTTAGTGGTTCCATATGTTAAATTTTCTTGATCTTGGAGTTAACATGAGTTATATCAACTAAAGCACAAACACAGCTAGAAACACATGCAGCAACAGAGTTCTTTATTGAGCAATTCAACTGTCTTACAAAGCGAGGTATACATGGCGAGATATGATTTCGCCAGCATACAAAACAACTTCAACAAAAACAGAAAAGATAACTTGCGGTCTGAGAACACAGTCCGCCGAGACCGCACAACCCGCTACAAGCCGTTGCTGCTGTTCGTCAGGCCGCCGAGACCAACCCGCTTTACTACCCGCTCAAACACGAACACAGTCCGCTGCTCTAAGCACCAACCCGCCACTTCAGAAATTCTGCCATCCACAGATTGCTATCCACGAACTCCAAGTCGCCAGCTTGAAGAACAGCTGCTCTGCCTTGTACGCACAACCTGCACAGAATTACTTCGGTAAGCCGCGCGACCAGACAAATCAGTCCGCAGGTTCTAAGCGTGAGTTGCTCTTACTGTTTCGCGATGATTATACTGTTGCCGGGGGGCTCTATTTATAGGCACGGAGAGAGATATGGTCACCGCCCTAGCTGATAGGATCACCACCCCAACCCGCAATCAGCTCGCACAGACCGCCCAGTCCGCATGGACATGGTCAAACTCAAGCTACTTGCATACAGCAAACCAGAGTAGACCACCAGTCCGCACCATCTGCGGACTTCCCTTCACCTCTCAATGCAGAGTCCGCGGAGTTCGCCGGTACTGATAAACATCAGTCCGCGACCACCACTCCAACCCACTGCAGTCCGCCAAGTCCGCCAAGGGCAGAGCTCACAGCAAGATGGAACAAGGCGCCAGACCGCCAAGTCCACCTAAGCCGCACCTCCTGTCCGCTTGAGCTATCCGCTCAGTCCGCATAGTCCGCGCGGTTTGCCCGAACACCCACTTGCACTTCAACTATTTCAACACTCCCCCTTGAAGTGGGAAGTGGAAATCAGCCCAAGCAAACTCCTTAACCGGGTGAACGGTCCTTTAGTTAGCGGCTTTGTGAAGATGTCCGCGATATTGTCCGCACTCGGAACCTGCTCGACCATAAGAGATCCCTCCAACACCTTCTCACGAATGAAGTGATGCTCGATCTCAATGTGTTTGGTTCTCGCGTGACACACTTGATTATTCACCAGCTTGAGAGCACTCTCATTGTCCCCGCGGAGC
This sequence comes from Platanthera zijinensis, assembly GCA_039513925.1. Lineage (NCBI taxonomy): Eukaryota > Viridiplantae > Streptophyta > Magnoliopsida > Asparagales > Orchidaceae > Platanthera > Platanthera zijinensis. The sequence goes on along the minus strand of CM077082.1, from coordinate 24,680,149 downwards.
AGAGTGGGACCTCGAATTTTCATATGGATGTCCTCCACCAAACTCCTAAGCCAGATGGCTTCCTGAGCTGCTAAGGCCGAAGCCTTATACTCTGCTTCTGTGGTAGAGACAGACACCGAGTCCTGCTTCTTGCTGCACCAAGATATAGCTGATATGCCTGCCAGAAAGACGTATCCAGATGTCGACTTCCGATCATCCGAATCTCCCCCATAGTCAGCATCAGTGTAACCATGCAACTCAAAACCCGTGCCCCTCCTGTAAAGGAGACCCATATCTGAGGTCGACTTCACGTACTTCAGAATACTTCTAACTGCCATTAGATGAGGTTTTCGTGGTTCCGCCATGTACCGACTCACCCTGCCAACTGCATATGCAATATCCGGCCTAGTGATCGTCAGGTAGATCAAGCTTCCAACCAAGGCTCGGAACACCAACGGATCAGAAAGAGTTCTTCCCTCATCACGCCAAAGTTTTAGACCTGCCTCCAGAGGTGTAGAACTGCTCTTCCCCCCTTCCATGCCGAATCGCTGTACGATCCTCTCCGCATATCCAGCCTGGGACACAAGCACTCCGTTCTCCTTCCTCTGCACCTCGAGTCCAAGGAAATGGTGAAGCTCACCCAAATCCTTCATCTCAAATCTGATAGCAAGCTCAACCCTCAGCCTTGCTACTTCCTCCTTAGAATTCCCAGTGATGATCATATCATTAACATATAGCAGCACAATGACCTGAAACTCCACCCTTTTCTTGACAAACAAGCTTGAGTCGGAGTCTGAAGCAAGAAATCCGCAGAATAAGAGATACTCTGCAATCTTCCCCGTACTGCTGTGAGAATCCTCGAGCTACAAGGCGAGCCTTGTACCGCTCGATTCTGCCATCATCCTTTTTCTCCAATTTGTAGACCCACTTACAAGTCACTGGAGTGATTTCTTCCGGCTTAGGTACAAGAGATCACGTCTCATTCTTCTTGAGAGCAGCCATCTCTTCCTCCATAGCACAATCCCACTCCTTGACTCCTGTGGCCATCTCGAAGCATGACGGCTCCCTCTCATCTAGAGGACCAACAAAGAAACATGAGACGAAGTTCACCATATTTCCTTCTGTATAGTGAGCTGGTGGTTTGATAGTCCTCTTTGATCTTCTCAAAGTTTGCTCCTGACTAACCACCTCCTCAGCTGCTTCTTCTGCACTAGCTTCTCTTCGAGACGTGCTTGGAGCATCGCTCCCCCTACTTCCAGAACCTGAAGCTTCCGTCTCTGAGCTAGACACAGCTGGAGCTCCTGGTGAATCAGGAAACTCCACTTGAAGATTCACAACAGCTTTCTCTTGCCCAACGACCTTGCTCTCTGGTAGTTCAACTCCTGAGCTACCTTTGTATGAAGTTAGCTCGTCAAACACCACATCTCGAGAAACAATAGACCTCCTTGTTTCTGGATCCATGCACTTCCAGCCCTTCTTCCTGTCATCATATCCCACGAAGACTAGCTTCCTTGCTTTCGCATCTAGCTTCGTCTGAAGAGTGTCAGGAACATGCACATAGCAAGTTGACCCAAATACCCGAAGATGGGCAACACTTGGTTTCTCCTTGAACATTAGTTCATGAGGAGTCTTCATGTTGATAGGACTTAACGACATCCGATTGATAACGTAAGCTGCACAAGACATTCCCTCCCCCAGAAGGACTTTATGATACTCTTGGCATGAAGCCAGCACTTGCAGGTTTCCGTCAGATGACGGATCTTCCTCTCTGCAATTCCGTTCTGCTGTGGAGTATGAGCACAAATAAGCTCTCTCCGGATGCCGCTCTTCCTGCAAGGATCAGAGAACTCGGCAGAGGTGAACTCCCCACCATTGTCAGTCCTCAACTTCTTAATCCGCAGGCTTAGCCGACTTTCCACAAGCTCCTTGAACTCCACAAACTTCCTGAACGCCTCTGACTTCTTTTTCAGAAAAAACACCCATACATATCTGGTGTAATCATCGATTAACACCAACATATACTTGCTGCCTCCGAGGCTTGGGGTGAGAGTTGGTCCCATCAAGTCTCCATGGATGCACTCCAGCGGCTTCTTACTTCTAGTTTGCGAACTATCAAATGGAAGTCGATGCGACTTGCCATATTGACATCCCACGCAAACATGGCCGTCTCCATAGGAGGACAAGCTAGGCAGACCCTTGACCAGGCCCTTTACCGCCATAGCCTTCAATTTGTCCATTCCTACGTGCCCCAACCTCTCATGCCAAATAGCGGCACTATCGTTTGTTCTCATCTTATCAACATAAGTGCTTGTGGATAAAACATACAAGCCCTTTGTTCTCCTCCCAATGTGAACAACCTCAACTTTTACGGCTGATATATTTCTAAGAAATTTCACTTCTGTTGGGCCAAACAGAACGTGATACCCAGCGTCAACAGCGTTGGTCACAGAGAAGAGATTCTTCTTCATACCAGACACGTGATATACACTCCTTAGAGTGAGGGGCCCTCTATCACTGCCTAAGGAGACAACTCCTTCCTTCTCAACTGTATGAACAGTATCATCAGCTGTAATAATAGCATCATTACCTGAGTATGGCTGCGATGAAGAGAACTTTGACTTATCTCCAGTGAGGTGATGACCACACCCTGAGTCTACAATCCAGTCTTCCTGATAGTTGATGGGAGCAGAAGCACAAAGAGTAGCCGAGAAGGCTCCTCCCCATCCACCATCATCCTGTCTGGTATCAAGTTCCTCTTTTCCTGCGGCGTGTCCAGGCTGGAGATTGACTCTGCAATCCTTCCTGAAGTGACCCAGCTTGTTGCACCTGTAGCACCTGAGCTCTTCCTTCTTCTTTCCCTCAGACTTAGGAGCAAAGCTCCTTTCCTGCTGACCTGAAGATGAAGGTCCATCGCCTCCAGAAGACTTCTTCTTCTTCTCCCACTTCTTCTTCTTCCCAGAGAATAACACCTCATTATCTCCCCCGGAGATAGACACTCCTGCCATCTGCTTTGCTAAGCTCTCCTGTGATGCAAGCAGATTCTCCAGCTCTAGAAGGGATGACTGATTTGCCCATCCTTGAACCGATGTGACGATGGCGAGGTATTCCTTCCGCAAGCCGCGGATAATGTGCCTCTTCATCTTTGCCTCAGAGATAGGCTCATCGGGGTCCAAGGCAGAAATCTCTGCACAGAGGTTTTTCATCTTCAAGAAGAAGGTGGAGATAGGTAGATCACCTTGAGTGGCCTTTGTCAGCTCATTCTCTAAGAACTGTAGCCGAGTTACATTCTTCTTGTTAAACAGGCCATCCAAGGCCTTCCAGATTTCAGCAGCTGATCTGCAACCGATGATATGATCGAAGAGTTCAGGTGAAATAGCTCTCTTGAGGGTGAACTCTGCCTTCGCATTTGTTTTCCTCGAAGTTCTCACCTCCTGAGCATTATCACCAGCAAGAACTACTTCTTGAGTATCATCTCCTCCAACCACCTCCCAGAGGTTCTCGCCAAGAAGATAACTCTCCATGCAAGACTTCCACTTTTTGAAGTTAGTCTGCGTAAGGAGTTCAATACCAAGACCTCTCGCATATCCACCGTCCATGGTTCTAGCTCTAGCACTTGTTCTCGCTTCACAAAAGCAACAACAACCTCTAGTTGATCACTGCTTAACAACTCCAACCTTCCTCTGATACCATGTTAAATTTTCTTGATCTTGGAGTTAACAGGAGTTATATCAACTAAAGCACAAGCACAGCTAGAAACACATGCAGCAACTGAGTTCTTTATTGAACAATTCAACTGTCTTACAAAGCGAGGTATACATGGCCAGACATGATTTCGCCAGCATACAAAACAACTTCAACAAAGACAGAAAAGATAACTTGCGGTTTGAGAACACAGTCCGCCGAGACCAGCCCGCTTCACTACCCGCTCAAACACGAACACAGTCCGCTGCTCTAAGAACCAACCTGCCACTTCAGAAATTCTGCCTTCCACAGATTGCTATCCGCGTACTCCAAGTCGCCAGCTAGAAGAACAGCTGCTCTGCCTTGTCCGCACAACCTGCACAGAATTACTTCGGTAAGCCGCGCGACCAGAAAGATCAGTCCGCAGGTTCTAAGCGCGAGTTGCTCTTACTGTTTCGCGATGATTATACTGTTGTCGGGGGGCTCTATTTATAGGCACGGAGCGAGATATGGTCACCGCCCTAGCTGATAGGATCACCACCCCCAACCCGCAATCAGCTCGCACAGACCGCCCAGTCCGCATGGACATGGTCAAACTCAAGCTACTTGCATACAGCAAACCAGGGTAGACCACCAGTCCGCACCATCTGCGGACTTCCCTTCACCTCTCAATACAGAGTCCGCGGAGTTCGCCGGTACTGATAAACATCAGTCCGCGACCACCACTCCAACCCACTGCAGTCCGCCAAGTCCGCCAAGGGCAGAGCTCACAGCAAGATGGAACAAGGCGCCAGACCGCCAAGCCCGCCTAAGCCGCACTTCCTGTCCGCTTGAGCTATCCGCTCAGTCCGCACAGCCCGCGCGGTTTGCCCGAACACCCACTTGCACTTCAACTATTTCAACACCATATAGTATTGATTTTGTGGTGCCATATAGTATTGATTTTGTGGTTCCATATAGTATTGATTTTGTTGTGATTGTTACAATTGTGCTACAAGCGGTGCTCACTATTCTACTGATGAAACACCATAATGCTTGAGTTTCTTAATGATTTTGATCAACTCTAATCATCGGTGTTATTATCGGCCTCCACATTCCACTGCGCGTCCAATTTCTCGAGCACTCGGACACACATAATGTTGCATGGATTTTGATGTGATCAATTCTCTGATGACTACTCTTCATGGACTCTCATCGAGTGCAACTGCTGAGGGTTACCGTCGAGTCCCCAGTTGAGAACCTTTCTGTGTTCCATCTAGTAGCACCACAAATAACATAAAAAGGCAGTTAAAATGATACTTGCGATAATCGACTAGATGACAGTCAGCGGTGTTTAGCACCGAGTGCTCGATACTGACACTTGTCGGGGTGCTCTACAAGTGTAGGTTGGTGGAAGAGTATTCATAGTTATAACCTAGTCCACATGGTCGGAGTTGGAGGCCATGGCGGATAGTTTGTGGTATTGGTTGATGAGTAATTCATGATGGATACGTTTGTGGATGAATGGTCGACAAAATCATTAATAGGTGGGCGTTTTCAAAAGAAGAGAGTTTGTCAGCAATATCCGAGATTGATCGACTCCCCACCACAATTGTTGGCGAGAGGTGGGAAGATTCAGACCATCCGCCATGGATCAATGGTCGGCCTTAAGGTATAGGGTATGGCTTTCCATCTTTATCTTGACGACGTGAGTTAGGCCGATGGGATGGGAAAAAGTCGGAGAGAAAGTTCACACACTGGGGAAGAAAATTCGCATTACGGTTGAGATGTGGGTGATCAAGTTTGTTTTTGGGTGATAGCATTTTTTTTTGGTTTGGGGAGATAGCGTAGGACGGGGAATTTTAGGAGGCAAAGAGCGCATCATTAGGGTAGGACGGGGAATTTTAGGAGGCAAAGAGCGCATCATTAGGGTTCTCGATTCGAACCATCCACCATGGATGAATATAATGGCTAGTCAAACAATTGATATGATACCTTCTTGAGTTCGAGATGTATTTCCCTCTATTTATTTGTATTTAAATATAAATAATTACGAAAAAATATCCCGCGATTTTGCATAGTTACTAGATCCTCCTCTTGCCACGACTTCCACTCCAAATTTACATTGTTATCATAAATGTAAGAAATAAAATCTGTACATGGTTTTATTTCAAAAATAGAGGAGTGGTCACTATAATTATGCAAAGTTGGAGGGGAGCTCCCTTTAAGGCTCCGTTCGGCGTGGCAGTGGCTGTCGTGAACACGGTGGTTATGAACCGTCGGTCATGAACGCCCCGACCTCACCCATGTAACTTCATCCACTTTTATGTTAAAAACTAGTTTTCTTTTTTTTGGTAGCGGTCATAACCGTTGTCATGCCAAACATATATTCTATGACAGTGACATTTTTGTCCGAACTCACCGGGAGCAAAAATACTCCGCCAAACGGAGCCTAAATGATGCAAACCTTTATAGTGGTTGATCGGTTCGTGTGATTTCTTCGGCCTGACTTCCATTTTGCAGCTTTTGCCTGGCTGAAGTGCGAACAAGCAGACATCGAGGATTGCGAGAGCTTCCTTCGACAAAAGTACAAGATTTTAACGCGGGGCGGGATGCATTTTGGCGCGGACGCGAAGCATGTGAGAGTTAGCATGCTGGATCGCGACGGGACTTTTGATATGTTCATTGAGCGTCTGTCCTCGATCGAGTTGTGATGGAGTGCGTGGCATTTCGCATGCTGCCGCCCGCATGCGGTTCCCCGGGAAGCTGCTGTTTTGCTGATCTCTGATAATATTTCTAATCCTGTAATATGTGGTGTGGTGCTGTTGTTGTAGCTGCTGTTAACTGTTTTAATTGACAGCTGGATCGGAAGTGTATTCCGGCGAGCTTTTCCGGCTGAAGCCGGCTGAGAAACTCTTGCTGTAAAGTTCTATAATCAAATGTATTGCAAGCACTATTTGTACTGAAGAATGACATACTCATGATCTTATGACACCTGCATTACTCAGGATGAAAAGACATCATAGAGGGCAGGATTGCTCAATTTTGAATTAGAACTCAGTAAATTTTGGCAATAATCATTAATTAAATACCATAAATATAAATTTATAAGTTCTTCAGATGTTTTATGAAAACTCAGAATTATCATCAATGTTACAGTTAAATTAATACTGGAGAAAACCATTATATACAGGTTTAAACTGCGCTTTGTGGTGAAAATTTCTGCGACCCCATGCTAAATGAAGATTATAATATAAAATGCACTGAAGTGATGATGCGTCGGATTTTGATTTGATCATCGAGCTCTTTGCATGTGTGTTTGTGTTTGTTTTTGCATGTGTAGATGTGTTAGTGGGTGTGTGTATGTCTTTATTTGTGGTTGTGTGTTTGCATGTGATTATTTGTGGTTATGTGTGTGTTTGCATGTAATTATTTGTGGTTATGTTGTGTTTATGTTGTTTGTGTGTTTGCATGTGTGTTCCATGTGCTTATGTATAGTGATTTAGTTCAACTATTCTATTTTTGCTAGTACTGCGTATATGATATATATAGTAGAGTTCAAATAACATGATCAATGATAATTTGGCATAGTTTGTTGTATTAATTGAATGTTTTTTGGTTTACATATATGCAAACTTAAATGTCCATGTTATACAATCTTTAAGTCAGCCAAAGAAAGTGAGCAATCATAGGTTCATTGGACAATCATTTGTCACTGAATTCTTGTCACAATTTTTAAATTTAATTTCAATTTGTATCACTAAATTTACTTTGCAGCCGAACAACAAAATTGTTATTTCAATTCTTGCGTTAGAATTTATGTTTTAGCCTAATAATAGAATTGAAATTGACCTCAATTTCAATTCCCACCTTTAACTTCCAAATGAAGGAAGCCTACTAAATTTTATTATCTTCTTAAATTTCTTCGTGAATGCCTCAATTTTATTATATCTTAATTTAAGTTCTTCCTACTTTTAGTTTATAATTTATCCTTTTCTTTTAATTAAAATAAAAAAAAGGATAAATGAAATTCACTGCCATTCTTAAACGCCCCAAAATCCCCGTAGAACATCTAGTTGCATTCCATACGCACACACACTTGACGGTATGAGGGTTTCCAGTGGAGAAACAGGAGCGAAACGGAGGGTTTCATGCGAAACTAGACATCACATGCCCAAATGCACGTCCGTGCGTATCGACACGTGCCCTCTTATATATAGGGATTGTATTTAGGTTCTCTTAAGAAAATGAGAACACACGCTCAGGTGCACGCCTTCCGGTGCAGATGCACGCGCATGCACGATAACACGTATCCTTCTTGTAAGCCCGAGCAGTAACTCCTCTAGAGTGGCTTGGCTTGGTTTAGAGTATTGAGAAACGCGTGAACGAACGTTCAACCTTTGTTTTAAGTCGTAGATCTATTGATCTTTTGATCCAATGGCCATGAGGCCTCCCAGATCCACCAAATCAGTGGGTTGAGGGCTAAACACAACATTATTTCTCTTGGGTTTTTTTGTAGAAAGAGAAGGAGAAAGAGGTTAGAATTCTAGCTCCTCCATTGTTAGAGCTTGACTACTCCGATCGACGATTTGTCGTCGTGATTGTGCAAAGGACCCTCTCTACACATCCTCCATCCTTTTCTTGAGATACTCATGATCAAAAAGAAAGGGAAGAATATAACAATGCTCTTCTCCCTAAGTCTAACATCTTATTTATTTATGCTTTGATCTTTTTATGATTTTTTTAACCTCATTCTCAATAATTAGTGGAATGAAGAGTGTCACGGTTCCTTGGAGCAACGAGGTGTAGGATTGCGTCCTCGCCATGAGTAGATGTATGAGCTTGTTGATCGATTACAAGCATCAGGGTATTTTGTGTAAAGCTGGGTTAGCCGACAGATCATACATGTGATGTTGTTTAACGAATCATGTAGTAATCTTACCCTAGACGCGCTATTAGATAATTATTTGTTTGATTGTTGAATGTTTTTGCTTGTGGGATAAGGGTCGGTTATGTGTTTGTAGTTGTGAGAATTCAATGTAGGCTTTTTGGCTTATGAGGAATATTTAGCTTCGATTTGAGATAGATTCCCCCATATATATAGTAGAATGTAAATATTATGACATTAGCAGATGTGCATTTATACTAGCACCATAGCTTAGTTTTGTAGATACCTTAATTAGTGCTTCAATGAGTTTGGTGAGTTTTTGTAGCTATAATTATTTGATTGATGCCCTGTTGGATGAGAAGCTGTAGTGGTTGAGGATTAGGGCTTAGTCGTAGTTCTTAGCCTTGTGAGGCACTTGATCAGTCGAAGATTATGTCGAGACCTTTAGCGACGTGTTGGGTTGTGTTGATTCAACTACTTATATTTAATGCGGTACTCTTGATATGCCGAAATGATCACAAGTGTTTATACTTGTGAGTGATGGTCAAGTGCCTTGATGATCTTATAGGATCTTATGAGATTGATTGAACATCCTCTTAGGGGGGTGTGGTAGGTTAGATTATCTTGGAACCGCGATGGAATTTATTTCCCGTGCATGATGCATTGTGCCTATGTTGATGCGCGTGATCATCCTTTGTCCTGTGTCAATGTAGGAGGTCTATCATAGCTTGTTTAAAGACATGACTATAATTGTGATTGGTCGTGGAACCATGTTCCTAACACATAAACTTGTTGCAGTGTCGTGAAGCCGATGAAATTGTTCCCTGCACAAAAGTGTTGTGCATGGAGGGCAACGGATTGTATATCCATGGATTAGGGATAGGTCAGTATATACATATGTTACTTTGTGGAGCCTGACTGCGTCTGGGAGTACTGGGCACTCGCCATGATTTCGTTAGTCGAGCTAAATTAAAGGTGGACTGTGTCTGAGAGTCCTGTTTGTTATGTGTATAAAAGACCTGTTTCGACCTAGGATCTGTGTACGCGTATGCGAAAACTGAAGAAGAGGAGCAGCGGAATATAAGCGGTGTACTCTTGATCTCTTTCATAGTGGATTTTCTGGGCGCGGGTGGTTGTGGTTTTTTCTCCGATCTTCGGGTTTTTTCACGTTAAATCCTTGTGTGTTTTGCTTGTTAATTTTTCATCGATTTGTTGCGTGTTCTCTGGATCTCGTATTTCCTAACAACATAGTCAGAACCTGCTCATTGTGTGGTTTGAGGTTTGCATACCAAATTGATTTAAGTGTCATGCTAGCACTATAATAGTCCATTTGTAGATAATGATTGACTTAAGGGAAAATGCTTATTGTTGATGATGCAGCTTAGGATATGGTAGTCCTCTACTAGGGGTAGATAATAACATGAAAATGATATTCATAATTGTATAGTAGGCCACTTTATATACTTTGAATGTGAAATATAGAGACATGTATGTGACACATCATCCTATTGTATGGTTAATGCTTTTCTTCTTATATATGTTTATTGCGAGGTGCTGATCTATAGGAGTTGATGTTCCCCAAGATCCGCTTGGAGAGAGGGGGAGTTGTTACACAGTTTTAGTCAGCTTAGGCTGACTCTCATTTCCTTCTTTGTTTGGATGCAGGGTCTTGCGCCGCTGACTTTGCTATTCTACGGAAAATGATAAAGCCTCATAAGTATTTTATTGCTATCTACATTTATGTTTTTTTAAACATTTGATGTATTGAACATCTATAGTTGGATAAAAACTTGAGCGTTCTTCTTGTTGCTGTTTATGTATCAAATATGTGCCCTTAAACTCTGTACTCCATTTTTCTTGATGATTGTAACTGCCATAAGACCTTTGTTTATTGATGCATATCCTATTACATAACTTTTTTGCATCATGCATGAACTCTCTCTCTCTCTCCGAAATGGAGGGGATCTGACGGATTCAATCATCTCATTCTTTCATAGTTTTCTTTTAATAAAAAAAAATCTTCACTTTTAGATGTATTTAAAATTTGTCTTGTCCATCAGATCTCTAAATAGATTCCTTCCATTTCGTTAGAAATGGAGAGAATTCGAATCCCGATTAGACCCATTATGCACGACAGATACAGGTAGGCGTTGCACCCATGTGGGAAGCGTCAATGTATCCATAATTGCTGCATGCTAGTGGAGTAGGAAAGATAGGCATCATTTGGTCAACTTGGCCCATTTGACAAAGATCATTCTCAAGGATTATGACATTTGAAGAAATTTTAGGGTAATAATGAGATTGTTCTTTAAAAAAAAAAAAAAAAAAATTTAGAGCATGATGAATTTTATTGATAACAGTGTGCTTGAAATTAATTATACTAATCATTGATGAAGCTATCATTATATTTATAGAAAGCTGAGGTACAATTAGCCCACTTTTCATAATCTCCACTAACTTAGGCTCTGTTTGGGACAACTTATGCTGATCTATAATCTCTACTTAAAACGCAAAAGTTGTTTTATAGCTATTTGTTTGTGCAGCTTATATAAAATCACTTATTTTAAAACAGATTATAAGTTGATTTTTTATAAGCTGTCCGGGTCCAGCTTACGATTACTCATAAGCGTTTATTTCTTAAAAAAAGCCATATGAGTGATTTTTTCTCCGGATGTGATTTTTTCGTTCGGACGCGAATTTTTCGCTCGGGCTCGAATTTTTCGCCCAGACTCGAATTTTTTCGCCCGGGCGCAAATTTTTCGCCCGGGTGCGAATTTTTCGTCCGGGCGCATTTTTTCGTCCGGGCGCATTTTTTCGTCCGGGCGCATTTTTTTCGCCCGGTCGCGTTTTTTTTCGCCCGGGCGCGTTATTTTTTCGCCCGGGCACATTATTTTTTCGTCCGGGCGCGTTATTTTTTTCGCCCGGGAGCGTTATTTTTTCGCCCGGGCGCGTTATTTTTCGCCCGGGCGCGTATTTTTCGCCCGGGCGCGTATTTTTCGCCCGGGCGCGTTTTTTCGTCCGACCGCGTTTTATCGCCCGGACGCGTTTTTTCGCCCGGACGCGTTTTTTCGCCCGTGCGCGATTTTTTCGCCCGGGCGCGATTAATTTGCCCGGGCGTGATTTTTTCGCCCGGGCGCGAATTTTTCGCCCGGACGCGATTTTTTCGCCCGGGCGCGATTTTTTCGCCCAAACGCGAATTTTTCGCCCGGAGGCGATTTTTTCGCCCGGAAGCGATTTTTTCACCCAGGTGCGCTAAGAAGCGATTTTTTTCGCTCGGACGCGTATTTTTTTGCCTGGACGTCTTTTTTTCGCTCGGGCATGATTTTTTCATCCGGACGCGTTTTTTCGTTTTTCTCCCGGCGAAAAAAGTGTTTCGGGTTGAAAAAATTTTGCTGGGGAAAAAATCACACCTGTGAGAAAAAATTGCGCCCGGGACAAAAAACACGGTCGTCGAAAAAATCGCGCTCGGGCGAAAAAAACACGCCCCGACAAAAAATGCGCCTCGGAGAAAAAAACGCGCCCGGACGAAAAAACCGCGACCGAGTGAAAAAAACTGCGATCGGGAAGAAAAAACGCGCTCGAGCGAAAAAAACGCGCCCGGACGAAAAAATTGCGCCCGCATATAAAAATGCACCCAGTTGAAAAAAATCGAGCGGGAGAAAGAACGTGATCGAGCGAAAAAACGCAGCCTGGCGAAAAAATCACGCCCTGGCGAAAATAAACCAGCTTGGGCGAAAACAATCTTGACTGGACGAAAAAAATCATGACGGGCGAAAAAACACGTCCGAGCGAAAAATCGCCCCCAGGCAAAAAAATCGTGCACGGATAAAAAAAACGCGTACAAACAAACAAATCCTTATGAATGAATGAAATTTTAGATAAGCATTTTTGGACAAACTATCCAAACAGTCGACTGCTTATTCATCATTGATTATATAAAATCTTTATTCAACCATCAATTTTTAATTAGCGGCTTATTCATCATCCTAAGCTGTCCCAAACAGAACCTTAGTGGGATCATGAGATTAACCGTCGCACGCGCGATCGCCACACGCGATCCGCAGCGCACCGATCTCACTACGTGCACCATTCGAGCTACCACCGCAACTGGCTGTTGACGCCGCCATCGCCGGGGTCGGACGGCCCGCGCTCGACCGTCCCTCCTCGCGGGCGCAGAGCTCCGCCAGCGAGGGCGTCCGCGCCGCGGACGCCCTTTCCTGTGGCCTCCTCCCGCGGCCGCGGGTTTTCACCCACATGTGGCAGCCACGCCGCGGCCGTCCGTCCCCGCAGCTGCCTCCCGCGGCCGTGGGGCTCCACCCGCATGCGGCGGCCACGCCCCGGCCGCCCATCCCCGTGGTCGTCGCCCCCGGCCGCGGGGAGCCGGCCGCGAGGGGAGGCTGTGCCTCGGCCTCCCCTCCCCGCGGCCGCGGTCTCTCCCGCCGCGGCCGGCCGTCCCGCCGGTCGCGGCTCCACCTCTTCCCTAGCCGTTAGCCATCCGCCGACAAGGCGTCCGCCCTTTCATGGCAGGCCTTCACCGCCATCCGATCATTCCGCCACAATCGTCGGCATCTATTTCATGGATACCACCCACTAGGCCACTAACCACCATGGTTAGTGGGGGATATCATTAATTAAATTATTGAGTTGTATTTAGTAAATATTATGCACTCTGAATTATGCTAAAAGTAATGATATGAGTGGTCACGGTGTGTGGATAACCTCATAACTACCGTAATCAGTTTTTGGAGGCAATAAAAGGAGCATCATGCCTCCTTTTTTTCTCAACTTTTCCTCTTCCTGACCTTCTTCTTTCTTAGGCCGGAGCTCTACTAGAATTCGGCAGTTGGAATGGAATATATCTACGCTTCGTGCCTCCTCCACCCTCCGGGGCCACTCAGAAATTTGTCTAAGTCCACGACACTCCTGAGAAGAAGAAGATCTGCTCGCCATTCCGCGAAGCCTTCTATGTGCGCGATGTTCCTCAAGTCACCGCCGGCGCATCTCCGTGCCTCCCACCACGAAGTTTGTTAGCCAAGCAGCGTCCGAGAACGCTTGACCCCACCAGAAAATAAAAATGAATAATCTTAGTGTGAGACGGCCTGTCGCCCACGAAACATAATACCGTCTCGTATCTTAAAGCTGTAATGAGGAGCTGTTTGTCGCCTTGATTCTCAAGACACTCTGTGAACTGCCTCCAATAGTGAAGTTTGATTAGCACCGTACCGGTCACCTGATTTTTACTTAGTTTAGGAGAGTTTTCCACGTTAAAATCATTTTGTATACTTCTGCTTGCTCTGTGACTATGTGCACATTTTACTGCTCTACGGGCAAATGTATTTAGTTAACAACTTATGAGTTGCACTTTATGGTAGATATTTTCATAGTCAAATCAATAAATGCTGTATAAGTAATTAATAAAGGAGTAATTAAGGAGAGGTAAAGGAAAGAGAGTTGCTAGAAGAAGAAGAGTTATACAAAGGAAGACGGGGAGAAAAGTAGGGGGGATTGAGAGACGAAGGAGATTACAATTCAACCCCGAGTTTTGTAACAATTGTATCCTAGAGCTGATTTTGGGTTGAGTTCGAGCAATTCGGGCTCAACTCGAAATCGAAATTCTCGAGTTGAGCTCGGGTCGAAATAAATTTCGACCCGAAATCACTCGATTCTGAGACGTCTTGAAATTGAATCGATCCGACTTGAAATTGAGCAATTTTCTCTTTATTTTGAGTCAACTCAAAATTATATTTAGCCAGCTTGAAATTGAGCAAATGAAGCTCTTTAAGGTTTTACCAATTAAAGTTTAGATTTAGACATTGGTATTTTAAATTTTAAAATACTAATATTTAAATAGATACCCAACATTTTAATCCAGCGGAGGAGATGTTTCAATCATATTTCAAGTGATTCGGGCAAACTCAAAATATTATTCGAGTCAAATTGAATCTGCTCAATAGATTCGAATCAATTATAACCTACTCCAATTTGGCTCAATTTTCAAGAAACTTTCGAATCAATTATAACCTATTCCGATTCGTCCAAAAAAAGAATGGCTTTACTATGTTTATACGCATAGTAAAGCAATTTTAGGAAGAAAAAAAATTATTGAAAAGCCATTTCTTCTTTGGCCTTTACATATAGCCTAAGTACATGCACTTTCAAATTTGGGTTATGTCCTTCTAGGGTCCTTAGTTTTAATCTGCATCTTCATCCGTAATTATCACTGTAAATGAGAAGATATTTTGAAAATTATGTTGACACAGTTGTGGGTCATAACATTTTTGCAAGGGGATCTCTAACTTAACATGGAACTTTTCAAGGAGACATCAAAATGTAGCTAGTTATTTCTTGATACTAGTATTGAGTTATTTTTTTATTGCAACTACCCCCCAAGAGTTTGGCTCTATAAATAGCTATAATGGACATGTTGATGACATCCACTTCTCTTCAAATACATGCTCTGAAAGATTTGTTTGAGAGACCATTGTGACAGACAGTTTTAGTTTGGGGTGACTGTACACATTTCTTTCGGCCACGGGGAAACACCAACTTAAAGGGGAATTGAGCGGAGCAACTCCCCTTCTTATGGGCTCTGAGAACAACTCCTAATTTGTCCACGGGGAAAAACCTTTCAAGTTGTCCCACGGGTCTGAGACCCTCATCCCAGTGGAATTCGAGGTTCAGAGCTCGACGGTTGTGGCGGTAGGAGAAGGCAGTGAAGAATGACGCTTGGAGAATGAAGATGCTCAGAGAATTTCACTGGACTACATCGAGGAGCTTCGAGTCCTAGCCTCCATCCGCCAAGAGGAGATCAAGAGACGAATGACAAAATACTTCGGCAAAAATGTTCGCCTCAAACACTTCCTTGTAGGAAACCTCGTCATAAAGAAGGTAGACGCGACAGGAAGGGCAGCTACCGTTGTCAAGCTAAATCTTAACTGGGAAGGACCCTTCATCATCCAAGAGGCTCTAGCCACTGGAGGCTATCATTTACAAAATCAAGGAGAGCGCGCTGTTGGGAAGCACTTGGAGCAGGGACGACCTGAAAAAGTTCTAACGGTAACTTGTAGTGAATTTGTAAGATTGTTTCTACTTTGTCTATAAAAGTCCTCGCCCCCGAAAGCACGGGTGGATGCGAGGTGTCTTAAATGATCGACGTTGTAGCCATTTATTTCTTGATAGAGAATTATAGCTAATACGAGGGTCAAACCGGTTCAACGTCTACCGAGTTAACAATGGCTCTTGTATAAATATCAATTTGTGTTCTATTGACTCCGTTTGAGACAACTTATGCTAATGAAAAAGCTTTATTTCAAACTTGGGATTCGTTTGTTTTGGCTTTTCGCCGCCTCTGTTTGCAGCAAATGCCGTCGAACGGCGTGTAAACAAACGTGCGCCGGCGGCGTTTGCACCCGCTGGACAGAGGAAAAGCAGGAGGCCAACAGACTTGCTGATTTTTGTGCTAAATTTGGTAGCGCTAATGATTTTGTTTGGAACGATGTAAACTCCGCTCCTACCGAATTCATGGAAATTGTCCATGATGATTTTGGCTAGGGTGCTTTTTCTTTCTTTCTTGTATCTTTTTGCATCTTTATGATGCTAATGCAATTATCATGGACAGAGGAAAAGCCACAAAATCGGAGCTTTTCAAGCCCCACCTCTTCCCCTCCGATTCGACACGTCAGTTTGAACCCGTCAGCTCCTCCCGCACCGCTCAATCAAACCAAGCGTTAAAAACATTATCATAACCGTTTGGTTGCATGGATATTAGAAAATCACTTTTTTAAAAACAATGAATACACTGCTTTCTATTAATTTGTTTGGGAGAGGTCCAACAGATGAAAAAGCTCTGTTCCAAATGCAGAAGCTAAATTTTTTATGTAGTATATTTACCTTTACGCATTAATCACGTTCACAATTTACTTTTTATTTTGAGATTCGGGCCTGATGCGGGATGAACGGCTGAGCTTTCGCTGTCGTGCTCTGTTTTCTTCTTCCCAGGCTATACAGTCACAGAGCACCGCGGAATGAAAATAGAAAAGGTGGCGACGCGCATGAACTTCCCCTTCCACACGTGTCACTCCCTCCCCGCACGTGTCATCCCGCTCCCGCCCTTAAAACCCCAACTCTACTGTAGAGTTCACAACTCCAGTCTTTCGAGCGATTCAAAACTCTTTACACGGCTTCAACAATGGCAGATCAAAGATCCGTTGACCAGAGGCACGGCATCGTTGACCAAAGGCACGGCGGCGGCGAGGTACGCCACGCCGGGGAGGACTCGAAGCGGTATCTGCAGGAGAAGAGCCCGCCGGCGTCAAAGGCGGTGGCGGTGGTCATGCTGTTTCCGGTGGGCGGCATCCTGCTGGCTCTCTCGGGGCTGACGCTGGCCGGCACAGTCATCGGGTTGGTGGTGACGACGCCGCTGTTCGTCATCTTCAGCCCGGTTCTGGTGCCGGCGGCCATTGTCGTCGGACTCGCGGTGGCCGGCTTCCTTTCCTCCGGCGCCTTCGGGCTGACGGCGGTGACGTCGCTGGCGTGGATTGTGAACTACCTGCGCGGCGGCCGGGGGCGGAGGATGTGCGGGATCTGGGGAGCTCCATGCACGAGCAGATGGAGCATGTGAAGCGGCGCATGGCGGAGGCGGCCGGGCATGTCGGGCAGAAGACCAAGGACGCCGGGCAGGGCATTCAGAGCAAGGCGGCGCATGAGGGCGGCGCCGGCAGGAATTGAGTGTGAGTCGGTCAGCGGTCATGCATGTGCTACGTGTCCATTTTTGATTTGCTGTGTTTGTTGTTTCTCTCTTTTGCATGTTTGTGTTTCTAAACGTACGAGTATGCTTCCGCACTTCTTAATTTGTAATAAATCACGTCGATCATGTCCTTATATATGCTGTTCGCTGTTCTCAGTTGTGCTGTTGATGAGTCGGAGCTCAATAAAGTACAATCAATTTGTATCTTTAATAATTCTTGATTCTACACACACGATTGATAGGCACGGGAGCCACTGCCCTTAGGGCTAATTGCGACAGTATCTTGATCTTTAAGATTGTTCGATTTCTCCTCTCTACTATCCTATTCTGCTGAGGAGATCTGGGTGATGTTAACTCCCGTTTAATGCTATTAATATCTTAGGTGCAATTTTGCTTCAACAATTAGGATCGACTTAGGTCTGCAACATCCTCCCCTTAAGCCGAGGTTGCATGTCCAACATGGCCTTTAAATCTTGAGGTAATATCTAGAAATGTACTTTGATACACCTAAATTGAGCAGTGATAATCCGTAAATCTTGGGTATTTACTTTAGTTATTGAGTTTTTCATATATATCAAAGTGTTTACAAAGAGGGCTTCCGCTTATGATAGGAATTGGATCCATTTTAGGGGTGCACATAGCAATCCCAAAAATGAAATCATGGGGTTGACTAGTCAACCCCATGATTCCCTTCATGATGGGAGAAGTGGAGAGCCCACTTTCTCTCATCTTCATCTCCTCCATCCAATTCCCCCCTCTTTCTCTCCCACCAAAAATAAGATCCACAAAAAGGGGAAAGAGGGGAGAGAGAACACCGCCGTCGTAACCAACCGCCCGGTCGCCCGGCCGCCGCCGCCCGGCCGCCGCCGCCCGGCCGCCCGGCCGCCGCCGCCCGGCCGCCGCCCGGCCGCCGCCCGGCCGCCGCCTCCCGGCCGCCTCCGCCGGCCATCACCGGCCACCTCCACCGCCAGTCGGTGGCTCGCCGCCCGAACCTCCACCATCAGATCACGGCGCGCTACCACGACCGTCCGATCAAGGGGCAACCACCCACTAACCCACTACGTTAGTGGTGGGGCCCACCATGATCTCCTCTAGAGCCTATAAAAGGACCCCAGGAGCTCTTCATTTCTCATCTTTTTCCTCCTACGCTTCTTCTTCTTCCTCAGGTGAAAGACCTCCCACCTCCTCCACCGAGTCGGCCACCAGCGGCCACCCACGGCTGCCAGCAACCACCAGCGGCCACCAGCAACCACCAGCGGCCACCAGCAACCACCAGCGGCCACCAGCAACCACCAGCAGCCACCAGCAACCTCCAGCGGCCACCAGCACCCGTCATCGGCCACAGGCACCCCATCAGCGCACAACTAGCACGTGAAACGCCCAAGGTGGAAGAAAGTAAAAGAAAGAAGACAGTCGAAGCCCTCAAGCGCGCGTCGCCCCGAGCGCACGCGTCAGAAGCATCCCACGCATTCCACCGTTTAAGTCATTTCCGCAGGGCAGTCTGTTGCCCGCCGGAAGCTACAGTCATCCTCTCTACCCATAAGTTGTAACGGGAGCCGTCTGTCGCCCCGATTCACGGAACATACTGTAATCACCCTGATCTAGTGGATTTGACTGACAGCGAACCGGTCACGTGGTTTTTCACCCGGTTGAAGGGTTTTCCACGTTAAAACTCCTTGTGTACATTTCCCCTCTTCAACTGACTGTGTGCGCGCTCGACCGCTCCGTGAGCTAAGGCGGTCCAAGTTAGTCCGGATCGACCGGAGTGCCGAGTTTGGCCGCAACAGTTTGGCGCCGTCTGTGGGAAACGATTTCCCAACATCCATTGAAGCATAAGATCACCAGCATCGCCCCTCCAAGTACTGCCTTAATGACAAAGAGGAGCACTCGTACCGCTGAAGGTTCCGCCCTTGGCGGACACCCCGAGCCCGCACGTTCACACTCTCTGGTGGACGTGCCACTGACCGCTGAAGCCGCATTTGCTCCTGTCACCGCCATGGAGGAACGCGTTCGCCAAATGGAAGAACATCAAACTGAAATGCTCACCCTGCTACGGAACCTTGGAGCGCCTCCAGCTCCCCCACTGCAACCAGCTCGTGTAGATCCACTACCACAACCAAATCAGGGCGGAGCCCAAGAGGTTCCTCCAAGACATGAAATGTCCGAGGAATATTCTGAGACTGCAAGCTCGGCTCATCCCATCCCAAGGAGGACAAGAGCGGATCATCAGCATGAGCCCGCAAATGAAGCACGCCTACCCCCGCCAGAAAGGTTTACTCGAGAAGAAATTCGAGAAGTTATCGCCGAAGAATATCGCCAGGTTGGAGCAAGAGATGTTCGTGCCCTCCGACCGTTGTGCCAAGGTTCCCCTCTGATACCGCAGATTCTGGAACACCCGATTCCAAACGGATTTAAACTTCCAAGCATCGAAACATTTGATGGAACTGACGATCCGATGGAATATGTCAACCACTTCACTACCATTATGAGGATCTACAGCGCCCCTGATCAGTTACTCTGCCAAGTGTTTCCAACCACTCTCAAGGGGCAGGCCCGCACATGGTTTCACTCCTTGAAAGCGGGCACTATTGCCAACTTCGCAGAACTAACAAGACAGTTCACAGATCAGTTTATAGCAAATCGGAGGATCGTCCGCGACCCTTCCCACTTATCAGGAATCCGCCAGAATGAAGGGGAGTCTTTGAAGGACTTCTTCCGCAGGTTCTCCGCAGAAGCCCGCCAAATCCCAGGGGTCGACCAAGAACTGTTAAGAGGAGTGTTCCTTGAGGGTCTCCGTCCTGGTGGCTTCTATTCAGCATTAATGAGGGAGACCGTCGCTAGCTACCCCGACCTCGTGTACCGCGTAGAGGCGCAGATCACAGCCGACGAGGCTATTGAAGCTCATCGTCAACAGTTTGATGACAACCAGAAGCGAAAAAGGGAAAAAGAACCGTCCCCTCAACACCAAGAAGGAAGATCCCGACAAGAACATCAGAACGAAAAACACCGACGTGACCATCAGAGAGATCAGCCGCCCCGGGATTACACACCCTTAAACACCTCCATGACAAATGTGTTTCATGCGATCCAAGGCAACGAGGCGCTCCGCAGGCCCAGACCTCTCGCTAAAAATACTGGGGACCAGACAAAGTACTGCGAGTTTCACCGTGGACAAGGACACGACACAGAAGATTGCTCAAAGCTCAAGAAGGAGATTGAGTATCTCGTCAAACAAGGCCTCCTGGGGAGATTCTTACGAGGATAAGCACATAAGTCCGCTGAAAGGAAATCGGCCAACCATTTGCTAGACCGGACTGGGGGGCAACCCCATAGACGACCAACCCAAGAGAGGGCTTTGCACCTCGCAAGGGCTCTATCTATTATGACGTTTATTAATTTTACTTTCCTACGAATTATGTATTCCCGCAAGAACAGTCTCACGACTGAAACTCTAGAAAAGTTAACATTTTCTCATTTTAGGCATGTTGGTGGCGAGCGTCACCCGTGCAATTTGAAATGCATACTCATTTCGCCAAAGTGCGAAGACATCCATTTACCCTTACAGCAACTGCCTCCGTGCAGCGCGCTCCTTACAGCAACTGCCTCCGTGCAGCGCGCTCAATACAGCAACTGCCTCCGTGCAGCGCGCTCCATACAGCAACTGCCTCCGTGCAGCGCGCTCAATACAGCAACTGCCTCCGTGCAGCGCGCTCCTTACAGCAACTGCCTCCGTGCAGCGCGCTCCATACAGCAACTGCCTCCGTGCAGCGCGCACCATACAGCAACTGCCTCCGTGCAGCGCGCTCAATACAGCAACTGCCTCCGTGCAGCGCGCTCCATACAGTAACTGCCTCCGTGCAGCGCGCTCAATACAGCAACTGCCTCCGTGCAGCGCGCTCAATACAGCAACTGCCTCCGTGCAGCGCGCTCAATACAACAACTGCCTCCGTGCAGTGCGCTCCATACAGCAACTGCCTCCGTGCAGCGCGCTCCATACAGCAACTGCCTCCGTGCAGCGCGCTCCATACAGCAACTGCCTCCGTGCAGCGCGCTCCTTACAGCAACTGCCTCCGTGCAGCGCGCTCCTTACATCAACTTCCTCCGTGCAGCGCGCCTCCGCGCAGCGCCTCCGTGCAGCGCGCTCCATACAGCAACTGCCTCCGTGCATCGCGCTCCATACAGCAACTGCCTCCGTGCAGCGCGCTCCTTACAGCAACTGCCTCCTTACAGCAACTGCCTCCGTGCAGCGCGCTCCGCACAACAACTACCTCCGTACAAACGCACAACCTAAGCCGCAAGCACCCATCACGCAATCTAAGCCGCGAGCAACCCTTGCGACAGCCGAGCCGCAGTCACAATCCGCGCCAAACAAAGTCATGAGTAAATCTCGTACAGGTAAGAGTCGCGAGTCAATCTCGCGTAAAACGACGATGCACGTCAAACTTACGTAAAATAACATGAACCTCACCAACTGAGGTATCATTTGACCCCGATAAAAATGGAGGCGTTGTGTACGCGGCCCCATATATCGCCGCAACGAGTTTTTCCTTCCGGCCGTATACTCGGGGGGGGCAGAAATTCCACATCTCAGAAATCTCTTCCCTTGGGCGCTTAGCGCGGCCATCATGATTAACAAGCAGGTACGAAAAGGCCCATAACAGCACTTCCAGGAGCGCAAGACGAGCACGAGCCCGCGTGCACAACACGCGAACACAAGTTGTACACACGCTCCCCGCGTGCGCGCGCCCGCGCACCCACGCGCGGGGCCGCCCGCGCGCACCCGAGCGGGCGCACCCCCGCGCGCGCACCCGCGCGGGAGCACCCCCGCGCGCGCACCCGCGCACGGGATCGCGCGCGCAAGGCGCGCGAGGTCGTGCGCGCGCACACCTGCGCGAGCGCACCCGCGCGCGAGGTTGAGCGCGCACATCCTTGCGCGCGCGCACCCGCGCGCTGGGACGCGCGCGCGCACCCGCGCGCTGGGACGCGCGCGCGCACCCGCGCGCTGGGACGCGCGCGCGCACCCGCGCGCTGGGACGCGCGCGCGCACCCGCGCGCTGGGACGCGCGCGCGCACCCGCGCGCTGGGACGCGCGCGCGCACCCGCGCGCTGGGATGCGCGCGCTCTCGCGCAAGCACGCTGGGTCGGGCGTGCGCCCCCACACGCAGGGCTACGCAAGCGCGCCTCTGCGCGCGCTTGCGTGCTTCCGGGTGCACCTTTGCACTCGCCCGTCGTTGCGCCGGCGCGCCTCCGCACCATCAAGTGCGCAGACTCCTTCGCGATTGGATCCGCCGACACCTTGCCAAAAGCCC
Organism: Platanthera zijinensis; assembly: GCA_039513925.1. Classification (NCBI taxonomy): domain Eukaryota; kingdom Viridiplantae; phylum Streptophyta; class Magnoliopsida; order Asparagales; family Orchidaceae; genus Platanthera; species Platanthera zijinensis. The sequence continues at coordinate 24,657,567 of CM077082.1, read as the reverse complement.
CCGTCGCCGCTCCTTCAATTTGATGTAGCACCACTGTCGCCAATCGTATAAGTACGAGCATACCTTCGAGGCACCATTCTTCGCCTTCTTGGCCTTCTCCCCGAAGGAAGACATGGAAGCAAGGGACAGGATAATTAAAAATCCTAGGTTGTCTCTCTCACGGCTCACCAACAACATAGGATTTGAGGGGCATTTGATAGAAATTGGATCCATTTTAGGGGTGCACATAGCAATCCCAAAAATGAAATCATGGGGTTGACTAGTCAACCCTATGATTTCCTTCATGATGGGAGAAGTGGAGAGCCCACTTTCTCTCATCTTCATCTCCTCCATCCAATTCCCCCCTTTCTCTCCCACCAAAAATAAGATCCACAAAAAGGGGAAAGAGGGGAGAGAGAACACCGCCGTCGTAACCAACCGCCGCCGACCGCCGCCGCCCGGCCGCCCGGCCGCCGCCGCCCGGCCGCCGCCGCCCGGCCGCCTCCGCCGGCCATCACCGGCCACCTCCACCGCCAGTCGGTGGCTCGCCGCCCGAACCTCCACCATCCGATCACGGCGCGCTACCACGACCGTCCGATCAAGGGGCAACCACCCACTAACCCACTACGTTAGTGGTGGGGCCCACCATGATCTCCTCTTGGAGCCTATAAAAGGACCCCAGGAGCTCTTCATTTCTCATCTTTTTCCTCCTACGCTTCTTCTTCTTCTTCCTCAGGTGAAAGACCTCCCACCTCCTCCACCGAGTCGGCCACCAGCGGCCACCCACGGCTGCCAGCAACCACCAGCGGCCACCAGCAACCACCAGCGGCCACCAGCAACCACCAGCGGCCACCAGCAACCACCACCAGCCACCAGCAACCTCCAGCGGCCACCAGCGGCCACCAGAGGCCACCAGCACCCGTCATCGGCCACAGGCACCCCATCAGCGCACAACTAGCACGTGAAACGCCCAAGGTGGAAGAAAGTAAAAGAAAGAAGACAGTCGAAGCCCTCAAGCGTGCGTCGCCCCGAGCGCACCCGTCAGAAGCATCCCGCGCATTCCACCGTTTAAGTCATTTCCGCAGGGCAGTCTGTTGCCCGCCGGAAGCTACAGTCATCCTCTCTACCCATAAGTTGTAACGGGAGCCGTCTGTCGCCCCGATTCACCGAACATACTGTAATCACCCTGATCTAGTGGATTTTGACTGGCAGCGAACCGGTCACGTGGTTTTTCACCCGGTTGAAGGGTTTTCCACGTTAAAACTCCTTGTGTACATTTCCCCTCTTCAACTGACTGTGTGCGCGCTCGACCGCTCCGTGAGCTAAGGCGGTCCAAGTTAGTCCTGATCGACCGGAGCGCCGAGTTTGGCCGCAACAGCTTATATACATCAACTATTAAAAAACTTATATAATAAGCTTAAAGTTACAATATTATCTTTTAACTATTTTGGCTGATAGCTGCAGCTAAACTTTATGTTGACTGTTCCATCTTTATCTTCATTGTACAGATGTCAAAGAGCCTTTATCATATCAGGATCGGCTTAGGTCTGCAACATCCTAGCTCTATGGCTCCGTTTGGAGGGACTTATTTTCACCGGTCATGCGGTCACGACCGCATGAATCGGGACTTAATTAAGGTCCGGTTCATGCGGTCATGACAGCTTGACCGGTGAAAATAAGTCCCCCCAAACGGAGCCTATGTCTCCTCCTTTCATTTAAGAACTTTGTTATCAGTTGCAATTAGTATGTAATGGTTATATATATGCTTGAATCTTAAATTTGTAATGGTGATATGATGAAAAAGCTAATGAAGTGCTTGTTCTCTTCCCTTTCTTCTCAATTTCTCCCTATCTTGCCTTTGTTCTTGTTCAAAGTGAGAATGTTTGTTGTTCTATATATAGTGGTATCGGCGAAAAATCTCATCCGTGGCCTGTACGTGTTGTGTCTGTCTCACAATTATGCCATCATATGTAATGAGTTTTCCACCAGAATATCGAATTTTTGACAGTACAACGCTACTCCAATGTATTAAAAATTAGCGGAAGCAGACAAGCTAATAAAAGAAATTAATACACAATGAAATGTCTGTTATACATTTTATTTTTTAAAATTTAATATATAATATTTTATTGTAGTCTTGTTTGATGTTTTGTGTTGGGCTCTCATATTTGATGAAAAATTTCAAAACTAAATGCAGTACTGAATCTAGATTTTTCGAGGGAAATTTTTCATGAAGGATATGATGAATCATTTAGTCCCACATTGCTTATATCTTCACTCATATTGATGAGTATATAAATATTTTTTGTTAATAATTAGTTTTAAATGTCCAAATCTGAACTATTTTCCTATTTTACCGTTTTTTCTGAATTTGCCTTTATTGTTTTAGCCCGTTTATTTCTCTTTGATAATTAGACATTTGTTTTGCCTTAATTAGGTGTTAAAGTGTTTTAGACGTTTTCATTGTTTTAGGCGTTAGGAGTTACTTCTGTCTTGAGTATTTTAGGAGTTATTTCCTTTCAGTTTTATTTTCTTCTCCATCTATATAATAGTGTTTACTGAATGTAAAATATCAAGAAAATCTGAAGCTTTCTTCCAAATTAGTGTAGTGTCTTTAGTTGTTCTCTAACAATTGATATCAGATCGAGCGGGAGCAACTATGGCGGAGACATCTTCAAACACGATGGGTTCCATGGAACCTTCAAATACCCGGTGCTCACGAGGAGCAACTATGACGTTTGGGCTATCAGAATGAGCGGGATCCTCGATGTTCAAGATGCGTTGGAGGCGGTGGAACCAATCGATCAACGGCGGAAGTGGATGCGAAAAAGAACAAAACAGCTTTTTCGGCCATCCAACAGGCACTTCCAAATGACGTTCTCCAGATGGTTGCGGAGAAGAAAACTGCGAAGGAGATATGAGACATGCTTAGGATCATGTACCAAGGCGCGGACCGGGATGCAAAGATCCAAACTCTGCAGACGGAGTTTGAGATGCTTCCCATGAAGGAGACGGATTCAATAGATGATTTCACAATGAAGCTCACCACCAACGTCAACATGCAAAGGGCGCTGGGAGGAGAGGTAGCGGAGGCTGCGGTTGTGAAGAAGTTCTTGCGATCCGTCCCATCGAAGTTCGTCCAGATTGCTTCGACGATAGAGCAATTTGGCGACTTCACGATGATGACCGTGGAGGAAGTTGTCGGCCGTCTCAAGACTCATGAAGAGCGTGTTGGTGGGGCTACCAACAAAGACAAGGAGAAACTCCTCTTGATGATGAGGGAGTTTATGGCTCGTGACAAGAAGCCATCTAATGGTGGAGGACGCCAAACCGGCGGCCGTGGAGGCCGTGGCCGTGGACGAGGACGAGGCGGACAACATCGCAACAACGACTGACGAGAAGGTCAAGATCGCAATAACGGTGTTAAAGACAAGTTAAAAGTCGAGTGCTTCTATTGCCACAAGATGTGCCACTTCGCCGCGGAGTGCCGCTCAAAGAAGAAGGACAAAGAGGAGAAAGTGCACATGGCCGAAGCCTTCGAGGATCTTGAATCGGCCCTTTTATTGGCGGAGGGAGAAGAAGATCACTCGAAAATGGTATGTTCTAATCTTCTCATTAATGAAGAGAATGTGAAACCAAGCATTTTTCCCGGTGACGTGGAGAAATTAGATTGGTACCTTGATACGGGGGCTAGCAACCATATGACGGGTTGCAAGGATTACTTCCCCTCGCTAGATGAGACGGTGAGAAGCAAGGTAAAGTTTGGCGATGGCTCTTCGGTGGAGATATGTGGTCGGGGAGCAGTCTTCTTTAAAGACCAAAAGGAGAAGCACAAAGTCTTTACCAACATCTACTACATCCCGAAACTCCGCACAAACATTGCGAGTTTGGGACAATTGGAGGAGAACGAATGCAAGATCGTCATGGATAACGGATTCTTGTGTCTATTCGATCAAGAGAGGCGTCTCTTGGAGAAGGTTGAGAGGTCCAAAAATCGTCTCTACATCTTAAATATAAAGACGGATGCTCCGGTGGCCTTGCTAGCGGAGACGTATAAATACGAGGCGTGGCTATGGCATGCTAGATGGGTGTTGAAGCCAAAAATGACCTCTGTGGAGTTCGACCCTTGGGGAAGGGGTGACCTCACACCTACTACACTCGGAAGAACGTCACGGACCAAAGACTTGGGAGACTAGGAATAGACCCTCGGCTCTAGCGTGGAGGTCCCACCACACACCCAGAAGGTTGCTAGAACACTTCCCCTCTTTCACCAAGTGGCTGAGCTGGGCGCCTTGGAGAGCTCTCTCTACTCCACCAAGATGAAGCTAGGGGAGGAGGAGGAGGTAAGGAAAATTCATGCCCTCCAAAGGCACCCAAGGGGGTCTATTTATAGTTTTTCCAAGTCATAGGGGTAAAATGACAAAAAGACCCTTAGGACAAAATAAGCCTCAAGCCAATAGGAAAACTCCACATCGGGGGGTAAAGAGGTAATCCCCCCTCGAGGGCACAATGGTAAAAACAGGTCGAGCGAGCTGGCGGGAGGGCTCTGGCGAGAGGGCCCTGGCGAGAGGGTCTGCCTGACGAGAGGTCCTGACGAGAGGTCCTGTCTGACGAGAGGGCCTGCCTGACGAGAGGTCCTGCCTGACGAGAGGGCCTGCCTGACGAGAGGGCCTGCCTGACGAGAGGTCCTGCCAGGCGAGAGGGCCTGCCTGACGAGAGGGCCTACCTGACGAGAGGGCCTGCCTGACGAGAGGGCCTGCCATGCGAGAGGACCTGCCTGACGAGAGGGCCTGCCTGACGAGAGGACCTGCCTGACGAGAGGGTCTGCCTGACGAGAGGTCCTGACAAGAGGTCCTGTCTGACGAGAAGGCCTGCCTGACGAGAGGTCCTGCCTAACGAGAGGGCCTGCCTGACGAGAGGGCCTACCTGACGAGAGGGCCTGCCTGACGAGAGGGCCTGCGTGACTCTTCAAGGGGGCCCCGGGGAGATAAATATTTCCTCCTATTTCCAAGGTTAAGCCAAAATTGGGCACCAAGAGTAAGATCTCTCAAAAGCTTAAAAACCTACAGTTGGTTCTGCGCCTGCCGGGAGGGCCCTACTCGGCGAATACGGGGTTGTACACAATCCCCGCTCTTTTCGAGCTTGGCACAAGCTCGGAAAGAACATCCAACCCCACGTATTCGCTGAGTGGTATTCTTGGGGGTGAAAATCACTTGGCCTCCTCACGGGGTCAACCTGCCAGGCCAGCTAATGAGAGCCTGGCTGACAAGACCACCTCGGGGAAAAGAACTGGGCTACCACGAGAGGTACCACCGGACCTGCCAGCTAGAGGGAGCCTGGCAGCGGGACCATCATCGGAGTTAGAGGGACTTAGCCTTCACGAGAGGTCAACCTGCCCTGCCAGCTAGTGGGAGCCTGGTCAGCGGAACCATCTCGGAGCTAGAGGAACTTAGCCTCCTCGAGAGGTCAACCTGCCCTGCCAGCTAGTGGGAGCCTGGTCAGCGGAACCATCTCGGAGCTAGAGGGACTTAGCCTCCACGAGAGGTCAACCTGCCCTGTCAGCTAGTGGGAGCCTGGTCAGCGGAACCATCTCGGAGCTAGAGGGACTAGGCTACCACGAGAGGTCAACCTGCCCTGCCAGCTAGTGGGAGCCTGGTCAGCGGAACCATCTCAGAGCTAGAGGTACTTAGCCTCCACGAGAGGTCAACCTGCCCTGCCAGCTAGTGGGAGCCTGGTCAGCGGAACCATCTCGGAGCTAGAGGGACTTAGCCTCCTTGAGAGGTCAACCTGCCCTGCCAGCTAGTGGGAGCCTGGTCAGCGGAACCATCTCGGAGTTAGAGGTACTTAGCCTCCACGAGAGGTCAACCTGCCCTACCAGCTAGTGGGAGCCTGGTCAGCGGAAACATCTCGGAGCTAGAGGGACTTAGCCTCCTTGAGAGGTCAACCTGCCCTGCCAGCTAGTGGGAGCCTGGTCAGCGGAACCATCTCGGAGCTAGAGGTACTTAGCCTTCACGAGAGGTCAACCTGCCCTGCCAGCTAGTGGGAGCCTGGTCAGCGGAACCATCTCGGAGCTAGAGGGACTAGGCTACCACGAGAGGTCAACCTGCCCTGCCAGCTAGTGGGAGCCTGGTCAGCGGAACCATCTCGGAGTTAGAGGGATTTAGCCTCCACGAGAGGTCAACCTGCCCTGCCAGCTAGTGGGAGCCTGGTCAGTGGAACCATCTCGGAGCTAGAGGAACTTAGCCTCCTCGAGAGGTCAACCTGCCCTGCCAGCTAGTGGGAGCCTGGTCAGCGGAACCATCTCGGAGCTAGAGGGACTTAGCCTCCACGAGAGGTCAACCTGCCCTGCCAGCTAGTGGGAGCCTGGTCAGCGGAACCATCTCGGAGCTAGAGGGACTAGGCTACCACGAGAGGTCAACCTGCCTTGCCAGCTAGTGGGAGCCTGGTCAGCGGAACCATCTCGGAGCTAGAGGTACTTAGCCTCCACGAGAGGTCAACCTGCCTTGCCAGCTAGTGGGAGCCTGGTCAGCGGAACCATCTCGGAGCTAGAGGGACTTATCCTCCACGAGAGGTCAACCTGCCCTGCCAGCTAGTGGGAGCCTGGTCAGCGGAACCATCTCGGAGCTAGAGGGACTAGGCTACCACGAGAGGTCAACCTGCCCTGCCAGCTAGTGGGAGCTTGGTCAGCGGAACCATCTCGGAGCTAGAGGTACTTAGCCTCCATGAGAGGTCAACCTGCCCTGCCAGCTAGTGGGAGCCTGGTCAGCGGAACCATCTCAGAGCTAGAGGGACTTAGCCTCCTTGAGAGGTCAACCTGCCCTGCCAGCTAGTGGGAGCCTGGTCAGCGGAACCATCTCGGAGCTAGAGGTACTTAGCCTCCACGAGAGGTCAACCTGCCCTGCCAGCTAGTGGGAGCCTGGTCAGCGGAACCATCTCGGAGCTAGAGGGACTTAGCCTCCTTGAGAGGTCAACCTACCCTGCCAGCTAGTGGGAGCCTGGTCAGCGGAACCATCTCGGAGCTAGAGGTACTTAGCCTTCACGAGAGGTCAACCTGCCCTGCCAGCTAGTGGGAGCCTGGTCAGCGGAACCATCTCGGAGCTAGAGGGACTAGGATACCACGAGAGGTCAACCTGCCCTGCAAGCTAGTGGGAGCCTGGTCAGCGGAACCATCTCGGAGTTAGAGGGACTTAGCCTCCACGAGAGGTCAACCTGCCCTGCCAGCTAGTGGGAGCCTGGTCAGCGGAACCATCTCGGAGCTAGAGGAACTTAGCCTCCTCGAGAGGTCAACCTGCCCTGCCAGCTAGTGGGAGCCTGATCAGCGGAACCATCTCGGAGCTAGAGGGACTTAACCTCCACGAGAGATCAACCTGCCCTGCCAGCTAGTGGGAGCCTGGTCAGCGGAACCATCTCGGAGCTAGAGGGACTAGGCTACCACGAGAGGTCAACCTGCCTTGCCAGCTAGTGGGAGCCTGGTCAGCGGAACCATCTCGGAGCTAGAGGTACTTAGCCTCCACGAGAGGTCAACCTGCCCTGCCAGCTAGTGGGAGCCTGGTCAGCGGAACCATCTCGGAGCTAGAGGGACTTAGCCTCCTTGAGAGGTCAACCTGCCCTGCCAGCTAGTGGGAGCCTGGTCAGCGGAACCATCTCGGAGCTAGAGCATGGATCACAAAGTGTCTTCCGGCGGTACTTTTCATCAATCGTAGTTACTACAAGATAAGAAAGGTTCATTACAAAAGATGATCCACCTCACTACCTCTCTCTTTCTTCATGCATTATTTGATCCCTCCCAGGGTGCCCACATCAACCCTATCCTCATATCTCTCCCCTGCCGCCTCGGTTTGGACTTGTTCAATACGTGCTGGATCTTGCGGTTGCTGAGGCTGTGGTGTCGGGGCCCTTGTCCTCCTCAGCTCTAGGAACTCGGGACAAGCAGCTGTTGCATGACCCTCCTCCTGGTGGAACTCACAGTAGGGTATCTCTACTCTGCCTCTTCTTCCTCCCACACGGTTCCTCCTCTCCCTTCGACCAATAACCATAGCTCGCTGCGGTGGAGGTAAGAGCTGCCTAGGAGCTTGCCCTTGGAAGTTGAACCTCCCTTGACCTCCATTGAAATTTTCCCCACACTGGTTGAGAGCTCTTTCTGGACCATGGGCAGGTCCTCCCTGCTGCCTCCAGCCTAGCTCCGGATCCTCCTGTCTCTGGAACCCCCGGGCTCTCTGCTCCTCTCTCCGCCTTCCTTCCTGGTGCCTTGAGCCACCCTGCTCTCTTGACTCCACCTCCGTCAACTTTGTCAACCTCTTCACAAAGGCCGGGTTGGCTGCCTCCATGGCTATCTCCTCTGCCACCCTTTCCATCAGCTCCTCGAAAGAAAGTGGGGTCTTCCGGGTCAAGCTCATCTTGAAGAACCCTTCGCGTAATCCTACCGTGAACGCCATCTGGAGGGCATACCCTGGCACCTCTTGGATATCAAGGACCTCCTCCTGGAACCTGTCAACGTAGTGGGCCAGCGACTCCTCGGCCCTTTGCTTTATCAGAAAGAGGGACTCAAGACCCTTCTTCCTCTTCTTGGAGGTGGAGAAGCGAAGCTGAAAGCTCCGGCTCAAGTCTTCGAACCCGAAGATGGACCTTGGAGGGAGTTGATGGAACCAGTCCCTTGCCTTATCCTTCAAAGTGATGGCAAAGAGGCGGCACTTGAAGGCGTCCGTCATTGGCAGGATGGAGACGGCATCCTCGAACCACTGCAAGTGCTGGATGGGGTCATCCTTCCCGGTGTAGTATGTCTTGTCAAGTTCCCTGAACCCCTCAGGAATGGGAGCTGAGAGGATCAGCTCGCTGAAGGGTGACCCCCTGAGGGGTGCTCTCGCGACCTCCACTGGCGCGACCTGGTCACCTAAGGGGCGAGCACTCGACGGGCTGGGGAATAGCTCCCGGACGGGGAGGTCTCGCTCGACCCCCTCTCCCATCCTCTACTTCTCAGGTCGCCTCCCTTGGGCACTTCCCTCTCCCCCTGCTAGGGTGATCTCGCTTAGATCCCTGGGAGGCAGCTCACTGAGGTCCCCGGGAGCCGGTCCCTGGGGGGTGGGGGCTGAGCTGCCAGCCCGAGGGGCAATGCTTCGCAACATCTCCATGATGCCAGAGATGGAAGCCATGAACTCTTCCCTTCCTACGAAGGGTCCTGGGTTGGAGAGACCACCGAGGTCATCACTACCTCCCTGATCTCCAGCCATGACACTCTCCCGAGATCTTCTGTGCTGGTCACTCTCCACGCTCACCGCACCAAAATGTTGAAGCCAAAAATGACCTCTGTGGAGTTCGACCCTTGGGGAAGGGGTGACCTCACACCTACTACACTCGGAAGAACGTCACGGACCAAAGACTTGGGAGACTAGGAATAGACCCTCGGCTCTAGCGTGGAGGTCCCACCACACACCCAGAAGGTTGCTAGAACACTTCCCCTCCCTCACCAAGTGGCTGAGCTGGGCGCCTTGGAGAGCTCTCTCTACTCCACCAAGATGAAGCTAGGGGAGGAGGAGGAGGTAAGGAAAATTCATGCCCTCCAAAGGCACCCAAGGGGGTCTATTTATAGTTTTTCCAAGTCATAGGGGTAAAATGACAAAAAGACCCTTAGGACAAAATAAGCCTCAAGCCAATAGGAAAACTCCACATCGGGGGGGTAAAGAGGTAATCCCCCCTCGAGGGCACAATGGTAAAAACAGGTCGAGCGAGCTGGCGGGAGGGCTCTAGCGAGAGGGCCCTGGCGAGAGGGTCTGCCTGACGAGAGGTCCTGCCTGACGAGAGGGCCTGCCTGACGAGAGGTCCTGCCTGACGAGAGGGCCTGCCTGACGAGAGGGCCTGCCTGACGAGAGGTCCTGCCTGACGAGAGGGCCTGCCTGACGAGAGGGCCTGCCTGACGAGAGGTCCTGCCAGGCGAGAGGGCCTGCCTGACGAGAGGGCCTACCTGACGAGAGGGCCTGCCTGACGAGAGGGCCTGCCAGGCGAGAGGACCTGCCTGACGAGAGGGCCTGCCTGACGAGAGGACCTGCCTGACGAGAGGGTCTGCCTGACGAGAGGTCCTGACGAGAGGTCCTGTCTGATGAGAAGGCCTGCCTGACGAGAGGTCCTGCCTGACGAGAGGGCCTGCCTGACGAGAGGGCCTACCTGACGAGAGGGCCTGCCTGACGAGAGGGCCTGCGTGACTCTTCAAGGGGGCCCCGGGGAGATAAATATTTCCTCCTATTTCCAAGGTTAAGCCAAAATTGGGCACCAAGAGTAAGATCTCTCAAAAGCTTAAAAACCTACAGTTGGTTCTGCGCCTGCCGGGAGGGCCCTACTCGGCGAATACGGGGTTGTACAATGGGGACATCTCAATTTTCGGGCACTTCATGATATGGGGCGTTTCAAGATGGTGGAGGGGATTCCCTCCATTGAGCACTCACAAGAACTTTGCGACGGGTGCTTGGTGGCGAAGCAAAGGCGATTACCATTTCTGAACGTTGCGGCGGATCGTGCATCAATTCCTCTCCAATTGGTGCATGGAGATTTGTGCGGACCCATCAATCCGGCTACCCCTGGAGGTAAACAGTACTTCTTCTTGCTAGTAGATGATCATAACAGGTTTATGTGGGTGGAGTTATTAAAATCCAAGGACGAGGCCTTGGATGCATTCAAGAGACTAAAGGCGCGAGCGGAGATGGAAACAAAGTTCAAAGTGAAGGGACTCCGTAGCGATCGAGGTGGGGAGTTCAACTCCAAGGAGTTTGATGCCTATTGTGAGGAAGTCAGGATCAAACGATTTCTCACAGCCCCTTATTCTCCGCAATAAAACGGCGTGGTGGAGCGTCGCAATCAAACAGTTATGAGGATGGTTCGGAGTCTTCTCAAGTGCAAAAACGCGCCTATGAAGTTTTGGGGAGAAGCATTAGGACCGTGGTGCATCTTCTCAACCGGGCGGCTACTCATAGTGTTGTTGGGAAGACGCCTTATGAGGCATTCTACGGAAGGAAACCAAAAGTGCACCACCTTCGCACTTTTGGTTGCCTTGTATATGCGAAGACGACGAAGCCAAATCTCACGAAGCTAGCGGATAGAAGCACGCGGATGGTGTTTATCGACTACGAGGCAGGTTCTAAAGCCTATCGACTGTTCAACCCAGCAACTGGCAAACTGGTAATCAGCCGGGTTGTTGTTTTCGATGAAGAGGCGAAGTGGGAGTGGGAGGAGAAAAGCCTTGAGGAGCTCTCTATCCAAGGTCCAATTTTTTCCTCAAAAGAGGGATCTGAAGGTGGATTAGGAGATCAGCTAGAATCGGGCCCCCAAAATTTGGAGGCAACCAGGGCCGGAACAAGTGTTGCCGCAGCCCCATCAGGTGCGTCCGCTGCACCCCAGGCTGCTTCCGGCGCGAACCTCGAGACTCCATCTCCTGCACACGACAACTCCCCAGAAACTACACCACATCTTCAGTTGGGATCTCCTATCTCGTCAACCTCACAGAGCGGGTCTTCTTCCGACTCGAGCGGACCGATTCGTTTCTGGTCGCTTGAGGAGATCTACGACAAAACTGAAGAAATGGAATTGCAGCAGGAGGCCAGGGCTGGACTTTGCCTCTTCGCAGCAGGAGAGCCAGCAACGTTTGAGGAAGCCAAAGACGAACCATGTTGGAGACGAGCTATGGAGGAGGAGCTAAGTTCCATCCGGGACAATGACACTTGGGAAATCACCACCCTTCCGAATGGTCAAAAGTCCATTGGACTCAAGTGGGTCTTCAAGAGAAAGCGAGATTCGGAGGGGAACATCGTGAAGCATAAAGCTCGGCTTGTGGCAAAGGGGTATGTGCAGCGACATGGGGTTGACTTCAACGAGGTGTTTGCACCCATGGCGAGATTAGAGACGGTCTGTTTGCTCATTGCTTTGGCAGTAGATGAAGGATGAGACATCCGCCACATGGATGTCAAATCGGCGTTTCTCAACGGGGATCTAGTCGAAGAGGTATACGTCTCTCAACCCCCAGGATTTGTCATTGCCGGAGAGGAGCACAAGGTGCTGAAGCTCAAGAAGGCGTTGTATGGCCTTCGACAAGCCCCGCGGGCTTGGAATTTCAAGCTGGATCAAAGTTAATCCTCATTGGGCTTTGAGAGGAGTCCGATTGAGCACGCCGTCTACAAGCGAGTTGTGGGAGATTCCAACTTGTTGGTTGGAGTCTATTTTGATGATCTCATCATCACCGGGTCAAGCGGCGTGGAGGTGAACAAGTTCAAAGCTCAGATGAAGGAACTTTTTTGCATGAGCGATCTCGGATTGCTCACTTACTACTTGGGGATAGAGGTATCCCAGACGCCTCAGGAAATCACTCTTTGTCAGTCTTCGTACACATTAAAAATTCTTGAGAAATTTGGGATGCGAGACTGCAATAGCGCACAAGTTCCAATGAAATCAAGGCTCAAATTGAGCAAGACCGACGATTATCCTTTGGTGGGTCCTACGGAGTATAGGAGCGCAATAGGATGCTTGAGATATTTGGTAAATACGCGTCCGGATATTGTATATGTCGTTGGGATAGCGAACGGGTTCATGGAGAAGCCCAATACCCAGCATTTTGCGGTGGTGAAGCAGATTTTGCGGTATCTGAAAGGTACAAGCGGGTTTTGTCTTTCTTATGAGAGGAATCTTCGTGGAGGAACGAAACTAGTTGGCTACGGCGACAGTGATCATGGAGGGAGCATTGATGATAGAAAGAGCACTACAGGAGTCGCATACTTCCTAGGCCGGAACATCATTACTTGGATGTCGCAGAAGCAACGGGTTGTAGTTTTATCTTCTTGCGAGACCGAATATATATCAGCTTCGATTGCGGCATAAAAAGGAGTATGGTTACTCAACCTACTCGATGATATTCGGAAGCGGATTAGGTGCAAGACAACTCTCTTTGTTGACAACAAGTCGGCAATTGCACTAACCAAGAACCCCGTGTATCATGATCGGTCAAAACACATTGATACTCGTTACCACTACATTCGGGACTGCGTGGAGCGTGAGATGATCGAGGTTGAGTATGCACATACTAACGACCAGCTTGCTGACATGTTCACTAAGGCACTCGCAAGGAACAAGTTCGTTGAAATGCGGGAGCGACTTCGAGTGCGTGACGTGAATGACAAACTAATTAGGGGTTGAATGTTAATAATTAGTTGTAAATGTCCAAATCTGGACTGTTTTCCTATTTTACCGTTTTTTCTGAATTTGCCTTTATTGTTTTAGGCCGTTTATTTCTCCTTGATTAGGCATTTGTTTTGCCTTAATTAGGTGTTAAAGTGTTTTAGGCGTTTTCATTGTTTTAGGCGTTAGGAGTTATTTCTGTCTTAAGTTTTTTAGGAGTTAATTCCTTTCAGTTTTATTTTCTTCTCCATCTATATAATGAAGTGTTTACTGAATGCAAGATATCAAGAAAATCTGAATCTTTCTTCCAAATTAATGTGGTGTCTTTAGTTGTTCTCTAACCATTTTCACTTCTTATTTTTTTAAAGGAACATAAGGAGGATCAATGAACCACACGTGCGTGCGCACACGCACCAGCGAAATAGTTTGACGCTTTTGAACTCTAAAATTCTGTGTTGCGTCGACTTCTCCCTGCTTGCATCAATAAGAACTCGCCTCATCAATCAACAAGAACGGGCTGAATCCATCTTGTCTCGATAAGGAATCGACGCTTGCGTCGATATGGCCTCCGTCGACTTGCGTCAATTTTAGTTACATCGATAATAACTCGACGTGCGTTGACAAGAAGTCCACGCAACCTGCGTCGACTTCTTTTCAGCTCATTGCGAGTTAATTTCTAACTGTTTCTTTTTCGAGTTTTCTCTGTTGGGAATGCGAGCAAACAATCCCGACCAGAGCACCGGTTTTAAATTTTGAGCGAGCAACCTGTGCGACCGCGTTCAGCGGTATGCAATCGGAAACAATAATGCAATACGAAAATAAAAGCAACAAAAACACACAGAAAATTTTAACGTGGAAAACCCAATTGGGTGAAAAATCACGGGACAATCAGAGTCCAACCCGGAAAGCCTCCACTAAAAGTGTGTGATAAACACACGCACGGAATACAGACTTTCCCTCCGCCGATCCACATAGGATCTCCACTCCACCACAAACACGATCCACACAGGATCCACACAACCTCCCTTCCAACAACACACACAAGCACAATATTGAAAAAGAGGTACAATGGGGTGAGAAGCATTACCCGGACGGATTGAAAATCCGTCCCAACGTCAAAGATGACGTTCTCCAAATCCACAAAGAAGGACGGCTATGCACAGCCCCTTCCAACTCCGATCACGAACGGCGGCCTCCTTGCGATTTCAGCAAACCAAAGAGGCAGCCCTCTACTACAGCAAATCAGGAAGAGGCGGCCGGCGGCATGCACTCCAGCGAACAAAGAAGACGGTCGGCTCCTTGCTACTCTAGTAAAGGCAAACAGGCGCCGGCCTCCGATCTCTTTGGCTCCAGCAAATACGAACGAACGGCGGCCTGCGGCTCCATCAAAAACTGAACGAACGGCGGTCGGTGGCTTGCTGCTGCGACAAGCGACGAAGGAGGGTGGACTGCTCTTGTTCTTGCTCCAACAAGGAGGAGAAAATAGGGGGCTGCTCTTGTTTTTCTCTAACTGGGAGGAGAATGGGGGGATGCTATATAATGGCTCCAGCAAAGAAAATGAGAAGGAAAGGAAAAAGGCGGATGCTTCTCTGGATCCAGCAATCAAGAGAAGAAAAGGAGGGGCTGACAGCTGCTTTGACCCAGCAGATGGCAAAAAGGACGGGGCGGCCTGCAACTTCTTGGTTGCTAAAAAATCAAAACCCCATGCTTTGATTTTTTTTGACCCTACCTCTCCATTATCTATATATATAAATATAGATAGAGTTTATATATAAAGATATATATAAATATGTGTGGGGGGGGGACACGAAATTAAAAACATGAGCCGTAACTAGCGGGCTCGGTGGTTTTTATCAACTCGGATAGGAACCACACCCAACAAATCTCCCCCTTCACATCGAGGCGGAAGAAATCGCCATCCCGGCAATTTTAACGCAATGCTCGAACTTCCCCCTTAACACGGTCTTGGTCAGCATGTCTTCCTCATTATCATCAGTGTGCACCTTCTGAAGATCAAGCTCCTTCTGCTCAAGGACATCTCGTATCCAATGATACCGAGTGTCGATGTGCTTCGACCTCGAGTGAAAAGTGGGGTTCTTCCCCAGGTGAATAGCGCTCTGACTGTCACACAGGAGTGTGTATCGGTCCTGAGTGAATCTAAGTTTTTTTGTTGAATCTCTTCATCCAAAGAAACTCCTTCCCAGCCTCAGTAACCGCAATGAACTCAGCCTCTGTGGTGGACAGTGCAACGCACTTCTGCAGTCTTGACGCCCACGAGACAGCTCCCCCTACAAACATAATCATGTACCCTGACGTCGACCTCCTGGAATCCAAATCTCCAGCCATGACAGCATCAGTGTAGCCCAACAGCTCAGACTCACTGCCCCCAAATCTCAACGTCAAATCTGAAGTTCCATGCAGATATCTCAGTATCCACTTTACTGCGCTCCAATGCTCTCTCCCAGGATTGGAGAGGAATCTACTGACTGTCCCAATGGCATGCGTAATGTCTGGACGTGTACACACCATCACATATATAAGGTTCCCAACTGCAGATGCAAACGGAACCTTCGGCATCATCTCGACCTCCTCGGGTGTGCTGGGGCACTGGTCAACAGTAAGCCTGAAGTGAGCTGCAAGAGGCGTGCTCACCTTCTTCGCCCGATCCATATCAAATCTCTGCAAAACTTTGCGGATGTACCGATTCTGTGATAACCAAAGTAATCTGGCTCCCCTGTCTCTGCGAATGTGCATCCCCAAAATAGTCTTCGCAGCACCCAGATCCTTCATCTCAAAAGTAGAACTCAACTGTCGCTTCAACTCAGCAATGCGAGCAGTGTTCCTCCCGACGATCAAAATGTCGTCCACGTACAATAGCAGAATGATGAAATCCTTTGGAGCATACTGTTTGATGAACACGCAGTGGTCAATGGTGGTCCTCCTGAAGTCGATCTCCCCCATGAAAGAATCAAACTTCATATACTATTGTCGCGGGTCTGCTTTAGGCCATATAAACTCTTCTGCAAGCGGCACACCAGACCTTCCTTCCCTCTGACACTGAAACCCTCAGGCTGCTCCATGTATATCTCCTCCTCAAGATCGCCATACAGAAAGTCGGTCTTGACATCCATCTGCTCTATCTCCAAATCATGCCTCGCCGCAAGTCCAAGTACAACCCGAATAGATGACATTTTCACCACCGGCGAGAAGATCTCATCAAAGTCAACACCCTGTCGCTGTCCAAAGCCCTTCACCACCAGCCTAGCCTTGTATCTGGGAGGTGTGGAGGAATCACCCTGCTTCACCCTGAAAATCCACCGATTCTTCAAGGCCTTCTTTCCCTTAGGCAATCTCACCAAGTCATACGTATGGTTCTTCTACAGCGACTGCATCTCCTACTGCATAGCAACCATCCACTGACGCTTCTCGGTTCTCTCCACAGCCTCGGCATAACTCTCAGGCTTCCCCGCATCAGTCAGCAATATGAAATATGATGTAGAATATCTAGCGGGTGGGTGCCTGGCTCGATCAGACCTTCGTAGGGCCGACTCCGGGGCCGGTGCAGGTACATCATCAACAATATCCTCAGCGACTACTGGTTCACCATCAGTGGTGATATCATGATCTGGAAGGGCATCAGTGCCCTGTGCTGGCTCAGGCTCAGTAGCCTCCTCAGTATCCTCAGCTCCAACCATAGGTGACTTCACAACAGTACGAGAGTCAACCTACAACTCAATAGTCCCCTCTGGATCACCAACAGTCTGATCTTTATAGAAAACAGTATCACGGCTACGTACAAGCTTCTTCTCAACTGGATCAAAGAACCTGTACCCAAACTCTCCACTGTAGCCGTACCCCAAGAAAATACACTGCCGGGGCTTCGAATCCAACTTTGATCTCTCGTACCTGAGGACGTACACTAAGGTTTTGCAGCCAAATACCCGCAAGTGACTGTAAGAGGGATCTTTCCCATACCAGACCCTATCTGGGACATCCTCCTGCAATGCTGAACTCGGCGAGAGGTTGATGACATGCGCTGCAGTAAGAAGAGCCTAGCCCCAGAACATCCCCGACAGCTTCGACTCAGATAGCATGCACTGAATCCTCTCCATCAATGTCTGATTCATCCTCTCAGCTACGTCATTCAGCTGCGGCGTCTTCAGCGAGGTCTTCTCATGTCTGATGCCATGGTCCCTACAATACTCGTCAAACGGACCAATGTACTCTCCCCCGTTGTCAGACCCGATGCATCTCATATTCTTCCCAGACTGTCTCTCCACCTCAGCATGGAATCTCCTGAAAGTATCGAGGACCTGATCTTTGGTCTTGAGAGCATAGACTCAAAGCTTCCTCGAATGATCGTCGATGAAAGTAACGAAGTACAAAGCTCCTCCTCTAGTCTGGACCTTCAGAGGTCCGCAAACATCAGTATGAACTAGCTCCAATGACTCCAATCTCCTGGTGGACGTGTGGCTGTGAAATGAAATCCTATTCTGTTTCCCAACCATGCAGTGGTCACACATCTCCAAATGATCACCAGAAATATCACTAATCAACTTTTTCTTCGTCAGGCATCCCAAACCCTTTTGGCTAATATGAGTCAGTCTCCTATGTCACAAGGAAGTGGATGTCTCATCCCTGACGGAGTTGGCCTGAGCAGCTTCAGGCCTCCCCTCCATATAATACAGTCCAGAATATCTATAACCCCTGGCTATCACAAGTGATCCCCTGATCAGCTTCCAAAAATCTCCTCCAAAGACACTCAGGTGTCCTTCATCTCTAAGTCTGCCAACAGATATCGGATTGAAGCGGATGTCTGGCACATGTCGTACATTCCTCAGAACAAGTAAAGCTCCAGTACTCGTCTTCAAATGCATGTCTCCACGCCCAAGCACCTTGGACATATCCCCATTGCCCATCCTCAACACCCCACAGTCATGAGTGGTGTAAGTGGCAAATAACTCCCTGTTGTGGGAGACATGCGCAGAGGCTCCTGAATCAATGATCCAGCATCGGTCATCACAAGCGAGTGCAGCAGTGACGTCGTCACCAACAATAATGACGTCGTCATCCTCAGTCGAAACGGCAGCTGCCGTATGACCCTCATCTTTGCCCTCAGTGGCAATCCCCTTCTTCTTTTGATCGTTCTTCCACGAATAACAGAATTTCTTGATGCGACCCTTCTTATGACAGTAGTGGCATTCCACGTTCTGATAATGTGACTTCGACTTGCCCCTACTCTGACTCCTGTCCTCCTTCCTTGCTCGGCTCTTACTCCTTCCTCTCCCCTGGTCTCAGTAAAGAGAACGTCAGCTCGTGAAGAAGAGCCTGAAGTCCCCTGAGACTTTTGTCTCACCTCCTCATTCAAGATCCCGCTCTTGGCGATCTTCATGGAAACAATCCCCTGGGGAGAAGAATTGATCAGAGAAACTCTGACCATCTCCTAAGAGTCTGGAAGTGACTTGAGTAGCCACAACGCATTCACCTCATCTTCGAATGTAACCTTCATAGCAGTCAGACGATCAATAATCCCCTGGAACTCGTTGATATGATCCAAAATAGGAGAGCCCTCCCGGTATCTGAACTCTCCAAGCTTCTTCAGCAAACACAACTTGTTGATGCCCGTGCTCTTGACATACAAGGTCTCGAAAGTCTTCCATAGTTTCTTTGCATCATTGATGCTAGCCACATGATTATAGACGTTCGGCTCCACGAACCGTCTGATGAACCCACACAGCTTCCGATGCTCTACCTTCCATTTTGCCGCATCCATGTCCTTTGACATCTTCTCAAAAGCAGGAGCATGCCAACCCTTCACGTATATCAAATCCTCCATCAGTAGATGTCACTGGTGATAATTGGCACCATTCAACTTTATCATCTGCTCTGAACCGGATGTAGACTCCATCTTGCTCTGCCAACTGGCCGGACCGACCACTAATCTTTGAGTCGACTATCTCAAAGTATACAACTGGAGAGGGTAGCTAACGGGGCAATGGTCGTAAACTATCACTCCCAATTGCACACCCGAGATCCCGATCGACTCGTCCTGAAACCCTAATAGGTCAGCCCGATAACTGCCCTGTCACTGAAATGGCTCTGTCACTGAACCTCCCTCTGATACCACTTGTTGGGAATGCGAGCAAACAATCCCGACCAGAGCACCGGTTTTAAATTTTGAGCGAGTAACCTGTGCGACCGCGTTCAGCGGTATGCAAGCGGAAACAATAATGCAATACGAAAATAAAAGCTACAAAAGCACACAGAAAATTTTAACGTGCAGAACCCAATTGGGTGAAAAACCACGGGACGATCGGAGTCCAACCTGTAAAGCCTTCACTAAAAGTGTGTGATAAACACACGCACGGAATACAAGCTTTCCCTCCGCCGATCCACATAGGATCTCCACTCCTCCACCACAAATACGATCCACACAGGATCCACACAACCTCCCTTCCAATAACACACACAAGCACAATATTGAATAAGAGGTACAACGGGGTGAGAAGCGTTACCCGGACGGATTGAAAATCCGTCCCAACGTCAAAGATGACGTTCTCCAAATCCACGAAGAAGGACGACTATGCACAGCCCCTTCCAAATCCGATCACGAACGACGACCTCCTTGCGATTTCAGCAAATCGAAGAGGCAACCCTCTACTCCAGCAAATCAGGAAGAGGCGGCCGGCGGCATGCGCTCCAGCGAACAAAGAAGACGGCCGGCTCCTTGCTACTCAAACAAAGGCGAACAGGCGGCGGCCTCCGATCTCTTCGGCTCCAGCAAATACGAACGAACGGCGGCCCGCGGCTCCAGCAAAAACTGAACGAACGGCGGCCGGTGGCTTGCTGCTGCGACAAGCGACGAAGGAGGGCAGACTGCTCTTGTTCTTGCTCCAGCAAGGAGGAGAAAATAGGGGGCTGCTCTTGTTTTTCTCTAACTGGGAGGAGAATAGGGGGGGGGGGGGGCTGCTATATAATGACTCCAGCAAAGAAAACGAGAAGGAAAGGAAAAAGGGGGCTGCTTCTCTTGCTCCAGCAATCAAGAGAAGAAAAGGAGGGGCAGACGGCTGCTTTGACCCAGCAGATGGCAAAAAGGAAGGGGCGGCCTGCAGCTTTTTGGTTGCTGAAAAATCAAAACCACATGCTTTGATTTTTTTTTTTGACCCTACCTAACTTCATTATCTATATATATAAATATAGGTAGAGTTTATATATAAAGATATATATAAATATGTGTGTGTGTGGGGAACACGAAATTAAAAACACGAGCCGCAATTAGCGCGCTTGGTGGTTTTTACCGACTCGGATGGGAACCACACCCAACATTCTCGCCACTAATTACATACGTACGTTTGAAATCCAACGTTTCCCAACACGATTAAAACTAACTAATTATAACCGTTGTAATTATTATGTGGTTTACTTCTTGCGTTTCTCGAGATCCTACATAGAAGAATTTTCTGATTAGTTTTCAGCGGCTCTTGCAAAAGTCGTGCACTCACTTGTTTTCTCCACCATTTTCTTTGTGATTCCGCTTTCTTAACGTTTGCTTCATCAAGTGAGAGTTTCGGTGCTCTGTGCTTATTCGGTGTCCGCGCACATCAAAGTTTCGAGATCTAGCAGAGTGTTGTACCTTGGACAAGTGAACATCGGTTGAAAGCCCGGCCGAAGGGTGGTCCAATTTCTTTAGGGCAGTGACCACACGTCTTACCCAACTCAATTCTAAACTATGTATATTATATTAAATCTGATTTTATTTATCACCTTATTGTTAATTCAAGTTTTCTCCCGTGCACGTGGGCTAGTCGTGGTCGCGCGGATTGGCCTACTGCACGTGGGCGCGCCATCCGTGTGCGCGAGGTGCCCCTAGCTTGGCTTGCCGTGCTTGAGCCTTTCGTACTTTTGCGTGCTCCCACTTGCGCGACCGCTTGAGTCAATTTGGCTTGACTCGAAAAGTTTCAAGGGAAACCCATCAAACCTAATCTATTCCAAGAAGATATATTTAAGTGCTGATCAAGAAAGAAGAAACCACTGTAGTGTTTCTACAGAAGACTCAAGAAATTTTGGTTGAGTCAAGTGTCTTGTAATTATATTGTTCACTTATCCTGAATTTGTAAGATCGTTCTAGATCTGAGTTTGCTATAAGATTCCAGCGGGAATCCAAGTGCAAGATCATTGTGACCTGAGGTGGAATTTTTGGAGAAGATCTGAGTGTAGATATTTGCCTGTACGAATTGAGGTAAGGCTTTGATAGCCTATGTGTAGAACCTTCTATTGGTGGTCTGAGGTAAGTAACTGTTGGTTGTAATCTCAGTTAATTGATTTTTTTTAACCTTTGCGAACATTTTTGGGTACGTATACGTACCGTGAGCGAGAGGATCTGACTGTCCGATCTGTTAAAATATGATCGTAATAGATGTGTATTATGATCGTATTTGTGTATTACGATCGTATTTTGTCAGATCGGACGGTCAAATCTTCTCGCGCATGATAAGTAAATGTACACAATTTTTTTTTTTTACCTTTGCCCTTTCGACGGCTCTCCCAACTATAACAGCTGGGTTACTGTTTCGCTATGGCGATGGAAGCTAGGCAGCAAGTTCTCCTTCCGACTGAAGGCCGATACCCCCTTCCCGATCCAGCGATCCCGCTCCAGAACACTTCCCCTCTCGATCCCACAGCAGGCCGACGCCTTCTTCCAGTTTCCCACCCGCCGAGCGTGCACCGCGTTCACGCCGCCGGCACGGATAGCCGAGGCCGGCGACCCTCCTGCTTCTCGCACGCAGGCCCCTCCGTCAAATTCACGCGGAAATCCCCATTCTGCTGTAGCCGACGGCCTCTTTCCATCCCCCGCCCGCAAGATCCATCTCCAGGGCTTCCGGTAGCGGAACCTCCTCACCGTCTCCCTCCCCCCATTCTCATTACAGCCGACTCCTATCCAGTCAACATCGTTCCGCCTCCCATTCTTCTTACCGGCACAGTTCCGACAGTCCACGGGCGTGTCCGATCACAGCCTCTGCCTCCTCAATCGGAACTTCTCCTACTGCGGCCAAATCTCCATATTTGTGAGTATCATGCATTGTGTTTCATAATTTTATTATTGAATATTGGATTTCTAATCATATATGTGTTGGAATCATATATGTGTTGGAAGCTGGTAATTGCCTAGATGCGCCCCAAATTGGTAATACTGCAAAATGCACCCCAAATAGAAAAAGGTTGGCGCTTTGCATCCAACCTTTTGCAGGTTTTTCTAATGGGGTGGCATTTTGTCAGGTTTTTCTGGGGGGGGGGGGGGGGCATTTTGTCAGTTTTTTTCTAATGGGGTGGGGGTGGGGTGCATTTTGCAGGTTTTTCTAATTGGGTGGTGCATTTTGCAATCTTTAATAATTTAGGATGCATTTTGCCAAAACCCTATAATTCAAAGGTGCATCTTGTCAATTACCCGTTGGAAGCATTGATTGTTAGTGCATTTGTTTTATTTCTTGTTTTTGTATGATAATCTGTGCTTGAAAGTTGTAGTGGAAAGTACTTTGTGGGAAGAAAAATCTGTCTTGCTTAACTGAAAATCGTTGCATGTTGTGTTTGGTTGCCTAGCCTATTCAAATTTTACTATATTTGATTCTAGATCAATTCAATCATACATGCATCATATAGTTTGGTTTGTTTGAGTAAACTGACACCGCTCATATAGGCTTGCATTAGTGTCGTCACCATCTCACAACCTACCATGCACCAAAAACTCACAAAAGTTTGGGAAAAACGGCTCTTTTAATGGAATCAAAACCAAAAAAACAGATGATGATATCATCTTAAATGGCTCTAACATGTCAAAGAAAACTAAGGATTAGGAATGCAAAAATATTCCTTTCACTATTTCCAACCACAATAACTAATCCAAAACAGGAAAACAGAAGAAGAAAGAAAGGCCCTTACAGATTTCAGCCGTTCAAAAACAAAATAGCCAAAAGCAGAGAAGCACTAATTTCCAGCCTACGACCAGCAGCTAGCACATGGGAAAAACTTCAGTTGACCACCACCAAAACAGCATCTGGTTGCTGGTGAATGAAGTGGTGGGAGCGGTAGGATCGATGGGGTAGAGAAAGGACTAATGGGGGCCGTGGTCGGGAAGGATGGCAGCGAGGGGGTCGATCCAGGCAGCTGGAGTGACGGGAGCGAACTCATCGGTAGGGTTTTCGGTAATAGGTTTGGGCTGCCAATAGGACAACAAAACTTAATTAAAAGACCCAGTTTTTCCTAAACTTACGGCCACCTATATCCAAAGCTGGTCCTTTAACAGTCATCTTTTATATTATCTTCATTTCTCAAAAAATTAAAGTAATTTGTTTTTTAGGAAAAAAATGTTAAAAGCTGTATTATTTGATTTTACCTGACTATCCTCCAATTTTTAGTATCCTTTTAGTTATTATGTTTAATTAACTTTTCTATTTGTAATAGCCTTTTTTATCATTAATATGATTTTATAAATAATATTTTATCCTCATTTATTTTAGAATTAATTGTTTCTCACTTTGATTGCAGAATCCAAGTGTAGTTTTGCCAGGAAAGTTAAATAAGTTCATTCACAAGACTTTCTAATGGCCGGATTGGAGGAACTAAGGAGGAAACTTCAGCCTTTATTTGATGCAGATATTGGACCTTCCCCGGGAATGTCGATGGATCCTTGTGAGTCTTATATGGTAAGAATTTAGTAAAATTTTAATTTCAAATGAAGAATGCAAAATATTTTAGCGAAATGGGAAGCCTTCTTAAAATGTATTGGGAGAGTTCTCATGCATGCTGCGACATGTTTTCAGTTCTTGTTTCTACTTATGATTAATTTCAGATAATATTTTTCAAATGCAACAAATATGGATACTTTTAATGCTGCAATATATTTTTTTATCTGACATTTTGCAGTTACTCTGATTAGTAATGGTACTTAATTTTTATAGGATAAACCATGTAGCATGTGAAATTTAAAGTGAAAAAGAAATTGTTGCAGTTTAGTATTAATATCTCAGACAACTCGATAGAAACACGTGAAAAACTAACATTCATAATTTCTAACCCCAATCCCCAGATATTGGGGATATCACTATTGATGATGATGATACATTTCCTGTTGATTAATGAATTTGAAAGAAAACATGCCAATATGATTCAAACAGTGGAAATGAGAAAGGAATGTCTATGATTATGTTACCGAACCGCATGATGGCGAGCCGTCTTGGAGGGTGTACGCACGACGACCACGCACACAGAAAGAAGGCGGTGGTGTTGGCGCGGTATCGCAAGGCGATAGTGACCGCGATACCGCGGGCGGAAGCGCGACCGCAGGACCCGGTGGAAGTCTGAATGAGGAGCAAGTCTAGTTTTTAGCCTAAGGGCATTTTGATTATTTTGTTTGGTTGAGCCTCATTATATAAGAGGACTATTGTAAACCCTAAATCTTATCTCTTGATCATCTAGCAAAGTAAGGGGGCTGATCCCTCTCCTTCTATTTCTCTCTTGCTTCTTCTCCTTCCCTCTAGCCGGCCCCTCCTCCTTGCCGCCGGTCTTCTTCCTCTTCTCTAAGTGGTTGGTAACAGATTAACTATTCTCTATGAATGCCAATATACCTTTATAATGTTAATTATATACTTTCAAATTTTGTTCACATTCATATTTCATAATATGGTTGAACTTCCAAAATGGGATAGTTTTGTTGTTTTTTTGCATATTTATACAATTATAAATGAATGTTTATCCTTATGATTAATGTTAATATATGCTTTCAAATTTTGGACTTCCTCTTTTGTTCAGGAAACTCTCTGCATGTGTCAAGTGTATTTTTGTGGGATATTCTCCTACTCAGTAGGGCTATCACTGTTTTGATCATATTTCCGAATGTCAATATGTCTCTGTTGATGTCATTTTTTTCGTCCCTATCCCATATTTCTCCATGGATGGCCGTTCTATTACCCTCAAAATCCTTCATCCTATCTCTACACCTCTCCTCCTCCACCTCTATGTCTTATCCTATCATTCATACTCCTCCATCTGATATCACACAACTTGTACTACCTCCTTGACATGTATCTCCTCCTTTCTTATCTTTTTTCTTATCATTATAATCGACGTCCTACTCCTCCTGCTCCCATAACTATTTCCACTCTAGGATCCCCGACGTCACCTCCCAAACCGGCTCTTTCCTCTTCGAACAGTTCCTCTATATTAGCAGATTTAGAACATAATGTTCTCATTGCTTTGCGGAAGGGGTACGTGAAAGTACACCAATTTTATTATTAATGTTGTCTTATGTAAATCTGAGTCCTTTCCACTAGTTTACCTTGACAATATTACCACAACCATTACTGCATATCTTGATGAAAAATGGCTATGAATGAGGAAATCTTTGCCTTGGCATCTCAGGGTACTTGGACTCTTATTTTGTTATGGAGCTCACGTTGTTGGTTATCTAGTATTAGGAGCTTTATTTTATTAAGTGTAATAGTTGTTTTAATATCGTATGAGTCAAGTCCAGTCATGTAGTCTTTATGTGTTTTTATTATTCCGCTTAGTTTCATGGTATCAGGAATTTACACCTGTGCCATCTAGATTCTATATAATAGATCCTTGGGGGGTCATGTAATGAGGAGGAAAAGTATTAATCAAGTTCTCTTCTCTCTCAAGCTCTTCTCTTTCTCTCTTTAGTTATCTTCTCTCTCAAGCTTCTCTCTCTCCCTCTAATTTCTCCCATTCCTCCACTATTTCTAGGGATTTAATTCCCCTGTATCCTCCGTCCACCGCTCTCCGACAACCCACCAAAATAGGCCCGTAACAACTTAGTATCAGAGGACTTTCCTCCCCTCCGGTCGCCCCCCACTGTTCTAAGATAGCTTCCTCCTCCTCTGCTAGAGCAGCCCACACAGTTCTTCTCCGATGCCAACAACCCGCAATCAGTATGCGCACCCCGCTCTGCTTCTGCCATTCCCGTAGCAGCTCCATCCCTCATTGCTCAGCTTCCAACCACCCTGTGCGGACATTTCCGCAAACCAGCGCCGCCACCTTCCTCCCCTTCGACCATGACGACTCTCCCCGCCGATCACCGAAGCCCATCCCCGACGTCAACCGCCAACCACCACTCTTCATCGGCGACTGTCCCTCGTCAACGCCGCTGAAACCGCAAGCTTCCGTTCATCACACGCCTTTTCCATCAAGTAGCTCCGTCTACCGCACACAGAGCTTGTGTCGTGCCCTATCTTCGACGCTCTCCTCACCTCCATTCGAGCAGACCACCTGTAGCACGCCCGCGCACACGCCATCATCAAGCCGCAACAACGCCTTTCACTCATGCTCCTCTTCGGGGCATGCGCCTCCTTTCCCCATCTCATCCAATCAGCCCCCTCATCTCTTTTATTTTATTTTAGTTCCTTTCCTATTTCCATCATTTCCTCGGGAAGCCACGCCCCATCTCACTTTTTTTAAATTTATTTAATTCTTCTGCTCATATCTCCCTCTCCTGCATGTCTCCTCTATCCTTTTTTTTTCTGGAGCCCACCGCCCCTATTATCATCTTTTTTGCTATTTTAATTTCCTGTTCCCATCTCTCACCCACCCCTCTTCTTTTTGCTGATTTCTTTTAACCGCCCAAGGCCCACCTCCTGCACTATCTTATCTCATCTCCTTCTTACTTTTATTAATTAATTATCGTCCAGAGCCCACTTTTATTAGTTAATTAATTATCCCATTTTCATCATGTCACTTAGCGCTGCCGATCACATTGAGCTCGTCACCACCCTTGTCAAGCTGGACCGTCGTATTGCTCATCGGGCAGCTCGCCTCGGCCACGTCGATGCTCAGCTCGACCTCGAGCTCGACGCCCTCCGCATGTCTCGCGACTCGTTGGTGGTTTTTCTGTCCCCACCACCATCGGAGCTGGACTCGCCGCCTCCCCCTCCAATGCTCGTGCCACCACCGTCCTCCGTCTTTCATGACACACGACCGGCGCCGTCGTCGCCACCGCCGCCGCCGTCGTCGCCACCACCGCCGCCGCCTCCTCTACCGGCTCTTACTCCGCCAGCCCTGACATTGCCGCCCCCTCTGGCCACATCACCGCCACCGCTACCACCGTCGTCTCCGCCATCGCCGTCGCCACCAGCTCGACTCATGCAGTCGCCGCTACTGCCGTCATCGTCGTTGTCGCTGCCACCGCCGCCGTCGCCGCCACCACTCATCGTCGATGTACCACCTCTCTCCACGGTGGTCGTCCTTCCACCGTTTCCGCCTCCTCTCCGGTCACCCGCTCCGACGCTGCCGGTTATACCGTTGCCTCCTCTACCGGCCCCGGCATTGCCTTCTCCTTCGGCCATCTCACCACCTCCTCTCTCGGCTCTTTTCCTACCGGCCCCCGCCTTGTCGCTCCCACCAACCACAATGCCGCCTCTTTTGCCGGCCCAGGCTCCGGTGATCCCGACGAACCCGTTTTTGCTGTCAGTCGTCGTCTCTCCGCCCTCCCTGTTGTTGCTGCTCACCATTGCTCCACCGACTGTGCGGAAGCCATTCCTTTCGCCGCGCGTCTTTTCGCCGCCACCGCTACTCGCCGACACCGCCGCTGCCGCTACACCCGATCAGACATTGTTTTGGCGGGAAATCAAGCTTCCAGATGATCCAACCATCCAGGTGGAGTTCGAGTTTGGGGTCAAGCTCGATGTCAAGGACGGGTGGAGTGTTATGGAGCTCACGTTGTTGGTTATCTAGTATTAGGAGTTTTATTTTATTAAGTGTAATAGATGTTTTAATATCGTATGGGTCAAGTCAAGTCATGCAATATTTATGTATTTTTATTATTTCGCTTAGTTTCATGGTATCAGGAATTTACACCTGTGCCATCTAGATTCTATATAATAGACCCTTGGGGGGTCATGTAATGAGGAGGAAAAGTATTAATCAAGTTCTCTTCTCTCTCAAGCTCCTCTCTTTCTCTCTCTAGTTATCTTCTCTCTCAAGCTTATCTCTTTCTCTCTCTAATTTCTCCCCTTCCTCCGCCATTTCTAGGGATTTAATTCCCTTGTATCCTCCGTCCGCCGCTCTCCGACAACCCACCAAAATAGGCCCGTAACATATTCCTACCCCGCCTGGAGGTGTTTAAATTGGTTGTCGACGAGTCATAGTCATCAAGATTCTCCTTGACAACACTGTGGACAAATACAAGACTCATCTAGTTGTTAAGGGTTCACCAAGACGTATGATGTTGATTTCTTAGATACATTCTCTTTGTTTCCCGTATTAGTACTATATGAGTACTCCTCTCAATTGATGTCAACCGGAATTGGTAAATATCCCAACTTGCTGTCAAAAATCGCTCATTATATAGCAATTTACACTAATTAGTCTATATGAAGCAACCTCCCGATTATGTTACTCAGGGGGAGTCCAAGTGTGTAAGCTGCAGAAGATCATTTATGGTATTAAACAAAGTTACAGAGCATGGTTGACAAATTTAGTCAGATCGCTTCAACCATTGAGTTTTCCAAAAATAATTTCAAACACTCTCTCTTATATGGAAGATCGATCGAGGGTTGGTTATTCTTGTTATATATCTGGATAACATTTTTTTTACTGGAGATGGTTTCTCTGGCATAGAAATAAAAAAAACATCTTCGAACTTATTTTGTTACACAAGATATTAGTATTTCCAGATACTTTTTGAGAATTGAAATTGTGAGACGCAATAACAACGTAGTTCTTTCCCAACGAAAGTATGTTCTAGATCCACTTGAACAAATAGGTCTTCTTGCCTGCTCAGAATCCAATGCCTATGACACTAACAGACTCTGTGATGAGACATCTCCTCTTCTAAAAGATATTATTTGTTACATGCGTCTAATCTGTGAGCTCATTTATCTAACCATAACTTGACTTGATATCTCTTTTGTTGTTGCAAAAGTCAGTCAGTTTATGCAAGCTCTCAAGTGTGTGATCTTGAAGCTGTGTAAAAAAATGAATATATCAAAGGTCTTCAGGCAAATGACTACTATTTGAAATAAGTAATTACTTAAATATTGAAGCTTATTCCAATGCAAGTTATGCAGGTGATAAAGGAGATTGAAAATCCACTTCGGAATACTGCATGTATGTTGGAGGGAATTGTCACTTGGAGAAGCAAGACACAAGCTTTGGTGTCCAGGTCAAGTGCAGAAGATGAATATTGTAGTATAACTCAGACTACTTGTCAGTTGAAGTGGTTGATGATACTTCTAAAATTTTTGGGTCAAACTTACAACTATTGTCTACCGATGTTCTGTGATAAAAAAACTGTCATCCGCATATCTAAAAAATTTATGTTCCATGAAAGAACAAAACATATAGAAGTAGATTATCATTTCATCAGAGAGTGTTTTAACAGATGATTATGCACTCTATTTGTAACTTCATATAAAGAGTTGACAAATATTTTCACAAAACCAATTCCAACTTTTTTTGATATTTGTATCAAACTGGCAATGATTGACATGCATGCTCCAACTTGAGGGAGAGTGCTAAAGCCCATTTAAAAAAACCCAAAATGGAGCCCATTTTTTCTTTCTTATTTAGTCTCACATCTCCAAATATAGATTCTTTCTCCTTCTCTAGGTTATATAAAGATGGGAGTTCCTATGTAATTAGTTAATAATTTGGAATAACACACTTGAGCCGAATAAATAAGCCAAGATAACCTTTGTTGTAAAGATCTTGGAACTAAAATGGGCCAAAAGATTTTCTAAACTAAATTTAGTTGGCTAGTGTAGTCTTGTTCAGAACTCTTCTGGTTCTGGTTGATATGTAGATTCTGCTTATGCATTTACTACAGTTTTTCTTCTTGTACATAGTTCATTGATACATTATTTTGATTGTTTTTAAAGATACTTGTTCATTGAAGAAAATTATGTGCATGCGATTCAATTATCAAAAAGATATCAATAACCTCCATTCATTTTACCATATCACTTTTGTTTACTTATAATTTTATAAAAGTTTGCAATAGATGTATTTTTATCTAAAAGTGAGCACCAGATTTTATAAATGAGTTGTTTTTGTGGTTTTTGTATGGCTCAATTTTTTCTCAATTCATGTTCTTTCAAGATTGTTTATTGCTTTTTCTTTTTGCCATTTATTATATATGTTAGAAAAGCCCATGTAAAGGGGTCCATTAGTGGCCTATTTATTTCTCTCTCTCCTTTAGTCCCACATCATGTATAGGATTTATTCTTCTCTCTTCTCTCCTATATATTTGTATTCTCTCCTTGTATTTACATACGGAATATAGATCTACAAGCTTTGGGCTGATTTCTACATGGTATCAGAGCCAGGTTTTGGCATCCCTGCGAACTCCCATCTCTTATCCGCGTGCCCAGCCCCTTCCGAAGAACTGTGGTCTCCGCGGTCTGCCTGTTGAGTCCGCGCGAGCTCCCTTCTCGCTTACTTCTTGCGGACTGACGTTTGTCTATCCGCTCCCTCCCCTCTCTTCTCTTTTCCTTTCCCGTGGATCCACCCCCCTCCCCTTTTATAGCCCTCTCTCTGCCCCGTGGGGTCCACCGCCTCCTGCAGTCCGCCGCGTGCTCCCCTGTATCCGCAGCGAGCTCGGCGAGTGTTTTTCTACCCGCTGCGACCTCGGCGAGCTCCCTTTCCCTGTATCCGCAGCGAGCTCGGCGAGTGGTCTTCTGCCCGCTGCGACCCCGACGAGCTCCCTTCCCCTGTATCCGCAGCGAGCTCGGCGAGTGTTCTTCTGCCCGCTGCGACCTCGGCGATCTCTCTTCCCCTGCATCCGCAGCGAGCTCGGCGAGCGCTCCTGTCCGCTGCGAGCTCGGCGAGCACTCTTTTACCCGCTGCTGTTTTTCTCCCTCTGGGCGGGCTCCTCTCTGTCTTCTGCTCGCGATCTGCTCCTGGTCGCTGCATTCCTGCCGAGCTCCCCGTTTATCTTTGTCGCTTGCGAACTGCCTACTCGCAGCGACCTCCCTGCCTCGTCGCCGCGATCTGCCGCGCTCTCCTTATCTCTTAGTCGCTTGCGAGCTGCCTAGTCGCCGCGACCTCACTGCTTAATCGCCGCGACCTCCCTGCCTAGTCGCCGCGACCTGCCGAGTTCGCCGTTCTCGCTCTTCTCCCTTCTCCTAACCGCCATGTCTTCTACCGACTCCACTACTGCTAGCCCTCCTGCAGACCGCCCGACTCCTGCTCCTGAACTTCGCGACGAGCTACGAATTACTACTCTTTCCCTCTCTGGGAAGAAAAACTTCATCCCATGGGTGCACTCCGTTCGTCGGGTCCTGCAAGCTAAGGGCCTTGTGGGTCACCTTACCCAGGCTCCTCCTTCTCCAACTATTGATGACTGGATAAGAAATGATGGTCGAGTTCAGACCTGGATCCTTAACTCCCTCGAGGGTGAGCCCTACCAGATGGTCATGTATCATGAGACCGCTAAAACAATGTGGGAAGAGCTCCACTCCCTGTACTCAGGCAAAGACAGTCTTCAGCACCTCTTCGACATCATCACCGACCTACAGACTTTGGATCTTGGCAAGGCCATGGACATGACTTCCTTTGTGGCTCGTGCTAAAACTCTCACGGAGGCCTGGATTCAGCACCAACCATCCACTACTGATCTGGCGGCTCAGCGTGCCCAGAAGGAGGCTGTTTGCATTGCGATGATTATGGCTCGAGTCCCGCCACACCTTCATAGTATACGGGCACAGGTTTTGGCATCCACTGTTACTCCCTCCTTTTCGGATGTCTGCTCTATGCTTCTTCGCGTCCCACCTCCCCTGGAGCCCACCGCACCTCCATCTCCGGTCCTTCTCCAGCAGACCCTTCCTCCCCTACTTCCCCCACCATCGTCTACTCGGGGTGGTCGTACGGGCTCTCGAGGAAGGGGCCGTGGCGGTCGAGGTCGCCCTCGGTGCTCCTATTGCGGCAGGGATGGACACACTGAAGCCGTCTGTCATAAGAAACATGGCTACCCGCCTCGTCCGCCTACTGTTGCCATTGCTGATACTTCTTCACCCAGCGGTACGGACCTTGAAGCTGTTCGCCTTCAACTGCAGCAACTCCAGGGGCTCCTCAACCCTCCCTCTGCTTCGGTTGCCTCTACCTCCACTGCAGGTATTGCCTCCACCTCCACTACAGGTACTGCTTGTCTCTCCTCCAGTTCCCGTTGGATCCTGGACTCGGGAGCCACTCACCACATTACATCTCTACTGTCGCCAAGATTTTCCGATGCTCCTCATCCAACATCTATTACTGTGGCGAATGGTGCGATTGTCCCGGTCTCTGGGTGTGCTGATCTCTTGATCCACCCCTCCATCTCTCTTCGCTCTGCTCTTTATGTGCCGGCATCCCCTTTTAATTTACTTTCCGTTGGCCGTCTTACTCATGATCTGAACTGCTATATTACCTTCACCTCTACTGGTTTTTTGATACAGGATCAGCAGACGCAGACTACCATTGGTAGAGGACGATTGCAGAATGGGCTCTATCTCCTTGATGCTTCTCCTACCGCACTCTCTTCCGTGTCCTCCAGTGATTGGCATTGCCGTCTTGGGCATGCTCCTCTTCCTATCCTCCAGAAGACGCTCCCTGATGTATCTCTTCAGTCATTTCAATGTAACTCTTGTATTCTTGGCAAACAGCCACGCTCTTCTTTTCCTGCAACTTGTACTCGGAGCTCTGCTCCTTTTGCTTTAATACATTCTGATATTTGGGGTCCGTACAAGGTTGCGAGCATCTTTGGTTATCGTTATTTTTTAACGTTTATTGACGACTACTCGCGTACAACATGGCTGTATTTACTTCGTGATCGCTCCGAGCTTCCTCGTGTCTTTCGGGCTTTTGTGCTAGAAACCCAAACACAATTTTCTACTACTATCAAGATCCTCCGCTCTGATAATGCCCGCGAGTACACTAGCCACGAGGTTGCCAATATTTGTGCGGACTTCGGAATCGTACATCAGACATCGTGTCCCTACACCCCTCAGCAAAACGGGGTAGCCGAACGCAAGAACCGCCACCTTCTTGATGTAGCTCGCTCCCTCATGCTTCACATGAATGTTCCCAAAGTTTACTGGAACTTCGCTGTCTCTACTGCGTGCTATCTCATCAACCGCCTCCCTTCGTCGGTTCTCCAACATGCTACACCATTCAGCCTTCTCTTTCCCTCCGCTCCACCCTTCTCCCTACCACCCAAAGTTTTTGGCTGTACCTGTTTCGTCCATCACCTTGGTCCCCCTATCGACAAACTAGATCCCCGCGCAATAAAACACATCTTTGTCGGCTACTCCCGAACCCAGAAGGGCTATGTCTGTTACTCGCCTACTACTCGGACGGTATCAGTGTCCGCTGATGTCACCTTCCGGGAGGATCAACCTTTTTTCCCTCCTCCTCTGCACCCTCCTCCACCAACCACCACTCCTCCAACTTCCCTTCCTCGACCTGTTATCCCGGTCCACACCACTCTTCCCCTTCCTACACCACAACCCCCACCCGCTCCTTCCCGGCCGCCCGTCATTCGGGTCTACTCTCGTCGACCTCCTCTTCCCGTTGCCCCTCTGCAGTCGTCTTCGCCCTTGGACTCTCCGCGGTCTGCTGCTCCGGTGCCCGCCTCTACAGCACATCCGCTGGCCAATTGTGTGTCCCTACATCGGCTCTCTCCACAGCTACAGGTGTTGGCTACATCATTATCCTCGGTCTCTATTCCTAACTCCGTCCAGGAGGCTCTTCAACATTCCGGGTGGCGTGCTGCCATGGAAGAAGAAATGAGTGCGCTTTGGGCAAACCGGACTTGGTCCTTGGTGCCCCTTCCTCCCGGACAGAAACCAGTTGGATGCAAATGGGTGTGTCATCAAACATGCTCCTAATGGGACTATTGACCGTCTCAAAGCTCGCTTGGTCGCTCGGGGCTTCACTCAGCAACAGGGTCTCGATTATGACGAGACATTCTCCCCGGTCGCCAAACTCAACACGGTTCGCATTCTCATCTCTGTAGCAGTTCATTGACAATGGCCCTTATTTCAACTAGACATCAAGAATGCCTTTCTGAATGACGACCTCCAAGAAACGGTGTACATGCATCAACCTCCCGGGTTTGAGACCACGGGGGAGTCTCGGGTATGTCATCTTCATAAATCGCTCTATGGTCTCAAACAATCACCTCGGGCATGGTTCGATAAGTTCAACAAGGTTCTCCGGGAGGTTGGTTTTACTCGAAGCTCTGCCGACTTCTCATTATTTACTCGTCACCGAGCAACGGGTACGGTTCTCCTATTGGTATACATCGATGACATCATCATTACCGGCGACGATTCAAATGGAATACTGGCGGTAAAGAAACATCTGAGCTCCGTCTTTCAAACTAAAGATCTGGGGCATCTTCGGTACTTTCTAGGTTTGGAGGTTGCTAGACGACCAGATGGTTTGGTCCTCTCTCAGCGGAAGTACTGCCTAGATCTCCTTCATGGTGCAGGCTACTCTGGCTGCAAACCTGTAAACACACCCATGGAGGTAAATCACAAACTATGTGCTCAGGCATCGGAGTCAGATACTCTTCTACAAAACCCAGAATATTACCGTCGCCTCATTGGGAAACTAATCTATCTAACGGTAACAAGACCCGATATATCCTACGCTGTGGGAATCGTCAGCCGATATATGCACTCTCCTCGGAACTCTCATCTTCAAGCAGTGGAACGAATCCTCAGATATCTTAAGACAGCTTCTGGTCAAGGACTTGTGTACAGAACCTCATCTTCAAATCCAACATTGATGGCATACGCCGATGCTGATTATGCAGGATCTCTGGATGATCGGCGATCCACTAGCGGGTTCTGCACATATTTTGGAGGACATCTGATTACCTGGCGAAGCAAGAAACAAGCTGTTGTTGCTCGATCCTCAGCAGAAGCAGAATATCGGGCAATGGCCTCCGTTGTCTCGGAACTCACGTGGATTGAGAGTCTCCTTGCTGACCTTGGGGTCAGGCTCTCTTCACCTGCTCTCCTCTTATGTGACAGTCAAGCTGCCATACATATAGCCAAGAACCCAGTCTTTCACGAGAGAACAAAGCACATTGAGGTAGATTGTCACTTCATCCGAGAGAAAGTCCACATGAAGAAGATCGAGCTCAAGCATGTCCCTGGTACTGAACAGGTTGCGGACGTCCTCACAAAGGCTCTACCTAGTACCCTCTTCTATCAGTGCTTATCCAAGCTTGGAGCATATGACTTGTACGCTCCAGCTTGCGGGGGAGTGTTAGAAAAGCCCATGTAAAGGGGTCCATTAGTGGCCTATTTATTTCTCTCTCTCCTTTAGTCCCACATCATGTATAGGATTTATTCTTCTCTCTTTTCTCCTATATATTTGTATTCTCTCCTTGTATTTACATACGGAATATAGATCTACAAGCTTTGGGCTGATTTCAACAATATACATTTAAAACCTTCTCCAAACATTAACATGGTGCTCTTAATCTAGATCAACCTATTTTTTCTTGTATTATGCTTTATAGTAGTATGCATGCCTATCTTTGTCCTTTTTAAGTTTAATAATTACCCTAATTTCTTTAAATGTTTATTAAGGTATCAAGTGAAGGAGCTGTCAATTTATTGAGCAAGTCTTCTGGAGTTTACAATTTCTCTGAACATGGGCTGGAGAAGCAAACAAATGGGATTATACATGACATTGACAGAAGTGAACAAGCATATCGTTGTTCTTCCAATGAAATGCACGTTTTTGGAGCCATTGGGTGCGGATCAAGTAGTATTGTTTACAAGGCCATTCATATAACAATTCACAGAATTTTAGCCTTGAAGAGGATTAATGTCTTCGAAAAGGTCTTTTCTCCTTTTATAGAATTGCAATTTTGCTTTTAGGCTACTTAGGTACACTCGGAGACACTTTTTGGTTTCTTTAATTGTTTAAAAGAGTCTACCATATGGTAAACCAAACTTATTTGTGTTAAAACAATTATGTTTAGGCCCTGTTTGAGACGTCTTTTGTGCGGCGGCATTTCCGCCGAACTCCAACATGACTTCCAGTCGCTTGGAAACTTGCGTTCCGGTGTTCGGTCGAATGTGACGAGCACGGAAACGACATTTCACCCTGAACATGACCACACATGGAGGAATACAAGGTGTTTGTGTTATGAAGTCGGAAGAGGGCGAGGGATGAGGAGACCCGGACACGGCGCGTATGTTGACGTCGGGTCCATGGAAACATGGACACAGGGATCCAACACGACGACTGATCTATGGTCATAGCGCTCTCATCAACTTTATATTTTATTATCGTACATGTATTTCGGGCCATGGGTATTTACCGTTTGCCCTTGCATGTTTCAAAATTAGGTATTATGTAAGCCTATATGTGTATCTCATTTTGATTATCTTGAAGTAAGATTATTTTTGGAGGAGCCCTAGGGGATGAGTTATTCTCTCCTTCTTCCTCCTTTCCCCTCCTTCTCCTCTTCTTCAACCCTAGCATCTAACATTTGGTCAGACCCGCCATCTTCAGGCTTTGGTTTCCGCTGCCCGAATCAACCTAGCCACAGATCCCATCGTCACTTTTTGACGAGTTCATAACCCTGACATCGTCAATCCCGAGAAGGGATTGAAGGAGTAGACACGTCGTCGACGAAAGCGACACTGACATCGAGCGGCGAGAGAGACCGTGGGCGAAAGAAACGGGCAGAAGAAGAAGCAGGCGCGCAGGGAGGGCGAGATGTGGAGGCGCTGGAACGGAACGAGGGTCGAGCGGAACGTGTGCTGCAGTCCCCATCGTTTTTCGGTGCACATCCGGAACTTCCACAGGATCCCGCTCTGCTGTCGGCGGGCTTCCCTCCAGCTCATCATTCATTCAACGCTCCCCCTTCAACGACATTGAACCCATGGGGTGGATTGCTCGGGTGACAATTTTTTGACATTCACTTCGGCATGGAGGGTTCGACCCTCCATTAGGTCTGCTGGCTGTGACAGAACAACTGATGCAGTGGCAGGTCGACTTGAGATGCAATGTGATATGATGTAAATACAAGAGAAACTCTGCATAAAATTAGCAACAATAATTAATTAATATAAAACTAACAGAGGCACAAACAATTACAAATTTTAATTAAAGAGAAACAAATTTTGTTTACGAAAGCAACCAAGACGCAAAATATTTTAAGTACATGCGGAATAAGCCCTGCAAATCATACAAAGTTCAATACTAATAGCAAATAACAATAACATTCACTATAGGTAAGGTGCCAAGTACACAACAATAGAAAATAAAACTCCAAATATAAACTTACACGCACAAGCTTTGACAAATAAAGTTGATGGCGGGAGTCCAAGATCGCAGCAAAATGGGAAGGCACCTGAAGGGGAGTTCTGGACTGGTTTCTGGCTCAGATGGTGTGTGGGACAGTGTAGGAGTGGCATGCTTGCGATGGAGGCTCACGAATGGGGTAACAGACTGACAACAATTAGAAGTTTAGTAGGGGCGGCTGACTGGTTGGGAGGGAGGTGAGGGGCTCGACTTCAAGGGAGAAAGCAGGGGAAGAGTTTAATGGTTTGAGTGGGGGTTTCTGAGGGGGTTTGGGGAGGAGTAACACGACACGAGTTAAATAGGAGGAGACGGACGAGAAAACAATGAAAAAATCAGAAACGGCGGGTGGATGGGGTTTGTGTCGACAAAATTGGTTGAGGGGAAGGGGAGAGGGCAGCGGGGTATGTGGTATGTGAGAATAGCCGGGTTGGCGGGTGGGGAGGATGGAGGGAATTCACCATTAGCATCATACCAAGAGGGAGGTGACAGAACTTTGGCATCGCACCAAAGCCGTGACTTATGCTTGCAAATCTTGCAGCTAACCATCGATGCCCACGATAAACCAGCCCTGAACTATTTAAACTCAAAACAACATAGAGCACCAATCGGACGACTCATAATGTACGGTCCGATTGGGTGTCCAATACAACTCAAAACATGTAAAATAATATATCAAAATGACTTGGAATGACTATACAGGCGCAAACCGTTGACTCAGATCGCCCGAACGAGTAGCAGTTCACCGCCTCCTACGGGAATAGACTTGTGTCGAGCGTAGTGTCATCAACAACCTTCACTCTCTTGGTCAAAACTCCAACATGACCTCATCCTATGCTATGATGTTCGTTATTATTGATGCTTTGATCTCGTTCTCACACACCCAACATCCCAGGATGATTATTGATGCTTTGATCTCACTCGCTTGGTTGAAGAGAACTTCAATGTCACCTCTGTGGACACAGTCCGACCATTAGGGGTTCTCCACCCCCACCGATTGCCAACCTCCCCCCCAATCCTTTCGGCCTCCACCCCAGGTGGATACCGCAAGTCCTCCGCACCTCGGACCACCTCCCCGACTGCCCCCGACAGCTGAACGACTCTAATGACCAGTGGTAGAGGGCGCTGTGGGCAGTGCGGCCGATGGAGGCGTGCGGATCCGCGGCGGGGGCTGCGATGTGCGAACGAGAGATGTGAGGCGGAACGGATGAAACAGTATTAGGGCAACTTAGGGGAACCGCGGGTCAGTCTCACCCCTTCTCCAATTTCAAAATACTTAATAAAACCAAGCATGCCCCTAGATTAGGGCAACTTAGGGGAACCGCTACGAAATAAAAACACAAAAGATAGTAGGCCCACCAAGTGCCGCTTTGGGCTCACGCTCGCCTCCGTCTCTCGCATTGTGCGCCGCTAGTATAGG